>JAFMSR010000013.1:28502507-28536817 GCA_022818135.1 Saxidomus purpurata
TTATTTATATTATCAATTGATTGCTCTAAGTGTTGATTCTCTGATGCATACTGCAATTTAACTTGTTTTATAAGGAATTTAATTTGTTCTACATATTGAATATCTTTCAACAAAGAACTATTAAATTTCCAATATGAATTACCTTTCTTAAATTTGCCAAATTGAAAACTTAATAAAATCATTGAATAGTCAGTTCTGTATCCTGGTTAAATTTCAACTTGACTCATATCAGTTAACAAATTTTGAGATATTAAGAAAAAGTCAAGTCCTGCCGTTTTAATCGGATTCTTTGTAAACCATGTGCACTGCCGGTTTTCTAAGTTTTGTTCTCTCCAATTGTCATTAAATTACGTTCGAGAATTATTTCAATTACAACTTCTCGTGCTCTAGGGTTGTTAATGTTTACATAGTTAAAACAGTCAATATTAAAATAAATGCTAAGCTGTAGTCTCCAGCTTCAATGCATGGAGTTTCAATTTGTAAAATCTTTTCTTTTATGCTTGTGTAAAATTCTTGATCATCTCTATTAATGTGTCACCTCAAGGGTAGAAGCCAAATCCCTCTTGTACTGCCCCAATATTTAGAACAGAAAGTAGAAAAATGAAAAATAAGAAACATGTCCAAGACACGCTATCAATTTGCTCTTTCCATTGAAGGCTGTTTGTCTAAAAACAAAAATAATATCAAACAGGGAATGCCACGTACCAAAAACGTAGCCTCCCCAAAACGAGCCCCACAGCACCCAGAACACACACACACACACACACACACACACACACACACACACACACACACACACACACACACACACACACACACACACACACACACACACACACACACACACACACACACACACACACACACACACACACACACACACACACACACACACACACACACACACACACACACACACACACACACACACACACACACACACACACACACACACACACACACACACACACACACACACACACACACACACACACACACACACACACACACACACACACACACACACACACACACACACACACACACACACACACAAACATACACTACCAACACACACTAGCATACAAAGCAAACACACGAGGACAAAACGAACAATTAAAGGAACATAGTGGGGCACCGCCTTGGAACGGTCAGTGGCAAAAACACCACTGGGGAGCTTAAACCGGTTTATGGTGCGCACCCAACCTCACTCTTACCCCCACCATGTTCCAAAGTCACAGGACAGTGTAAATAAAAGTAATCCCTGCTAGGTGAATCTCTAACACACGCAATGGAAACAAAAGGCATGGTATGTAAAAAACAAAAATGCTCGTGTATAAATATATAAAAAGCAAACCTTGAGAACCAAAAAAACGTATGTACTCAATGCCTTTGCAGAAGGCAGAGCACCAAGAGAAACACCCTTAAGGGCCCGACGAAACAGGCCAGAGGACAGAAATCAAAACAGTTTCGTCCCAGTGGGATTTAAAAACTGCCCATCACAGAGTCCTCCCCCTCTTCCGTCAGACACAATCAAAGAGGGAAGCATAGCGTCCAACTGTAAACGGATTGAACACCAAACATGCGGTGTGTCTCAAAACAGTAGGGTCGTAACCTCTTTTAACAAAACGTTTTATAATTTTAGCAAATACAGTTGGAAAATTGCCATGACCCAAAATCTTACGAAGTTTGTAAACCACATCCCCATAAAAATCGGGTTTTGAAATAAGTTCATATGTCTTGTACTTTTTAAAAAAATATTTGTAATATAATTAATATTTCAGCTCAAAGGCTACACAAAATGTTTAGATAGTCAATGCCATATATGAGAAATAAATGTAGATTTGATTACACAAATAATTCCTGTATACATGTAGACCTGTCAACAATGTACAAAGTAACATAATTTCTAATTTTTTTCCTTCGACAAATGTCCTGTTGGTAATCATACCCTACCCAGCAATGTCATATACCCAACATTATTTTATCATATCACAGTGGAGTTCAGGGCAATGCCGGGCAAAACCTGCCCATCAACATTCTGATAATTAAAACAATATAGTACATGTACAAAAATGTTCAATATGTCTTGCTGACATTGATCCAGGTTATAAATTGAACATAATGCCGCGTATATAGACAAAATCAAGCGTATTGTTGTTGTATCATGCAAATAACCAGTTGTCTCCGGTGACATGACTGATCCAAAGTTGTACGTACCGGCAGATTAATTACTCATTATTTCATATTAGATATTTACTTCAGAGTTGTATGAGGTCGTTACTGTACATCATCTAATGATATGTCGCTTACATCAACATTACCGATAATACAAATAACAAACCAATCAACAGCGAGTAACAGAGGTCGCTAGTCATGTGACCCGCACGTTGTCACTAAAATTATATCAAGTTTAACCTTAAACATTCACATAAAAAGCACGGACCAATCAATATTAAACTTTTGAACCACACGGTCAAACTAATCAATCGCGTTTTAGCATAACATGGATTTGCATGCAAAAATGAATAGAAACACGTGTTTACATTCCAATTTGCAAGTAGTCATAAAACATGTAAATAAATACACAAGGTAGAGGGACAACTTAAGTAATCATTACTTCGATATTGGCCAAACATCTATGTTGTGTAAAACTTTTATTACAGTCCTTTTTATAGCATATTTGACTTTATAAATATCATTAGAAAATACATTTAAAGGAAAGAGAAAGGACTTAATTTCTATAAATATTTAAGCTGGAAATTGGTGAACAACACTGTCTGTACTGTTAGCTATATGCTTTGTTTTATACAGTTTTTGCTTGAACATTTTGCATATATTTATGATCACAACAGCGATTTTGTTAAATCAGTGAAACTGTCAACGCGGATTTTCCTGTCATTGATTTAAAGGGCAATTATTTTGCCATCGTCTGACCAACAGTTTTTCACCTCGCCTTCCACTGACAGTTTTTCTAGAACCTTTGCATTTCTTATCGTAAGGTCCTCTCCTATCACATATGTGGATCCCTTCAGCTATTTCCTGCTACTCATTACTTCCCGTTTGAGGTTTCTATACACATATTTGCATATGGCTGTTCTATTACCATCTTCACTGAACTTTCCCAAACGATGTGCAATGTCAATATCTTTTGCATCTATAATAATGTCCAAGTTTTCTTTTATTAATTTCATTATTTCCTTTCCAGTTTCCACTGAGGTTTCATTATTGTTTGTATCGTTTATACCGTAGATACGTATGCTGTTTTTCCTGGTACACTGCTCTAGTTCATTTATTTGATACCCGACATATTTGATCCTTGATCTTGATTTTAAAAAAGTTACTCATTGACCTCTTTTTTTCAATTTTTCATTTTCCTCGACCTTTTTCTGAAACTCTGTCTGTATGTCGCTGTCTGCGTTTTTTTAGCTGTTCTAAATCACTTTTTGCCTCTTTGAGTTTACCTTTGACTGATCTTAACTTCTCATGTACTTTATCTAAATATGATTTCATCTGGTCACTGATATTTTTCTTAAGCTTTTCAAGACGTGTGTATACACATTCTTTGCAAACTATACCTTCCAAACGCTTATCTAATGCTTTGGCTATGTAATCTTTCGAATTCAGCTCATTTGTTTTCTCATCCAACCTTGTCACCACCTCTATAAGCGCTCTCAGTGTTGTTTCAGTTTCATTTCCCTCAGATTCTTTAGATTCATATCTCTCTCTTTCCTTACCATCATGTCATCTATTTTGACCTGTTTCGCCTGTTTACCACCTTGCTCAGACCTGTCCGGAGACTCATGTCCTTTATTTGCTTTATCTTATCTTTTCTTCTGTCTTTCTAACTTTGAACAGTTTCAGTGTCTGCGGGAGATTCTGTGTACACAGTGCTACCTCTTTTCGAACACATGTTTGTTTCTCTTTTGAAAGGTAAGTTAAATTGATAGCAAGCTATAACACATGTTTTGACCCTCGATTGTTATATAAGATTATCGCTCGCCAAAGTCCGCCATTTTATCCAATATCCGATTCTATTGTTCATTTTATATCACTTAATTCCAACCTCCAAAGTCACTTATTTAAATCAATTCCATCTTCCATATTTTGCAACAAAGTTTTTTCATCAGTCCATCAAATTTTCACTATTCAATTATTTTCCAAAAGATCTTAAAATCGTGTTATTTGATTACACGTCTTGTCACTATCCGTGACCTTGACTTTTTTCCGATTTAAACAATCTTGGTAGAAGCTCACTAGGCTATGTCACATACTGAATATCTGTTGTAGGCATTATGGGTTCAAAGAAAATTTCCCCTTATGTAAGCCTATGTAAAATGAAGTTACCCTCAGGTGGGGTCAATTTTGAACCGGGGATCACAATTTGAATCACCTTGGTAGAGGTCAACTTCGTTATGCCACATGCTGAATATGTTAGCTCTAGGCCTTGTGGTTTCGGAGTAAAGGATTTTAAAAAGGCTTCCCTATTTTAGCTTATGTTAAAGCAAGTAAACCCCCAAGCGGGGTAAATTTTGACCCGTGGGTCATTATTTGAACAATCTTGGTAGAGGTCCACTAGGTAATGTCATATGCCAAATATCTAAGCTCTACGACATCCTGTTCTTCAGGTGATTTTTCAAGCTTTTCCTTTCCATTACCATGGCAATCAGAATGAAATGATCTGAACAGCTATCAGAGGGCTTCATGAAAGGAATATCCCTGAATAGTTTCATCAACATTGGCCTAGTGGTTTAAGAGAAGATGTGAACGGACGTAAGATGTACGTAAAGTCAAGTTTTGATTAGTATTGAAATTACTTGATTGACTCCCTGCGTCATGTTAATTTGTAAAGATATACAGTTTTTGTCGTATTGCTCTTCAGTACATGTATCTTACACTTACTTTTTATGGCAGTTTTAGGCATCTAGTCAGGATAAGCAGATATCGGACAGTACTTTTAAATATAAATGAATAAACCTTGTACACTAATATTAAATGTATGTTTCTTTTCTTTTAGGTTTAAGTAAGAAATTTGTATTATATAGACGTTTAACTTTAATGCATTTTATTTAAACATCTTTCATACATATTGTTTCTAGTTGGTTGGTCGGTCTGGCGGTCGGTCGACACATTGCGAGGAAGTGCAGTGCACAAGAACCATAACTTCATCTTGACTAATTACATAGTTATTGCCCTTTGTTACTTTTCCTTGGCTGGAGCATAACTTGAAAACTACTGGTTGGAATTCAATACAATGGGGTTATTACTATAATAGTAACGTGATCCAGGATGCCGGATTTGCTCGAGTCGTTCGTCGGATCCTACGAGTGCGTTTTATTGACGTCATCCTATAAACAAGTGGTAATGGCCCAGTCAAAAGCGATGTTATTAACGTCATGTGTATTTTAGGGCCAATTGAATGCACTCTTTCAAATAATGCCGTACTTTCCGTATTGCACGTACATACAATACGGATTTTTTTTCTGTCAGGCCGTATTTGATGATTGAATAAAGGCTGTATTTTGACAGAATATTTATTCGTATATAATAAAACTTCATACAATGGTCTAGCACATTACAGAGTTATTGCCCTGTGTTACTTTTCCTTGTCCAGAGCATACATGTAACTTGAAAACTGCTGGTTGGATTTCAATACAACTTCATACGATGATCAAGCACAATGAGAGGAAGTGCAGTGTACAGGAATTATAACTCTTTCTTTAAAAATTACAGAGTTATTGCCCTTTGTTACTTTCCTTGTCCGGAGCATATCTTAAAATCTATGGGTTGGAATTCAATACAACTTCACACAATGGTCCAGCACAATGAGAGGAAATGCAGTGTACACGAACCATAACTCTTTCTTGACAAATTACAGGGCTATTGTAAAGAACAAAATCTTTATTTTAGGTTTTTATTTTGCAAACTATTCTGTTACTGCGAAGTTTATAAAGCAGTCTTTCGGGGGTATAAATCACATTAAGTGATAGGTCTAGTTATCATAGGTGTAGTGTACACTGCTGTACATGCACATTTTTGTCAGTCTTTTTCTCAGTAACCAATGGATAGAAAGTGAATCTGTTTAGTGGAAACAGTCTTTTAGGTATTCATATATATATTACTGTGTCCAAGCCATAGCACTACATGGGTATAAATCTCTTTGAGCAATAATTCTAGTTTAGAAGAAAATGTTTTGCTTTTACATTTCAGATCATGGGTAAACTGACTGATTTAAAGATGATGCAGATACATTCATTGTGCCGGATGCTTTCTGAAGCCTTCTCGCCATTAGGGGAAGACACATGTTCAGAAAAACGTGTGCAACATGCCTTAGTTATAGTAAGTAAATCTCAATACAAATGTAAATTATGCAATCGATTTATCGAACATTTGACAATTATAACTATTAGTAAATGAAATTTATAAAAAATTGAAGCTTTACCTAATTTAACTTGGTTAAAATACACCTTATTATGATCATGCCCATTCTAAATTTGATCTTAAAGTAATTTGTTTTACAACTGTAATACAGGTAAAATTTTGTAACAAGGTCAAGTTTATGTCTGTCTCTAAATCTTATCACACTCTGCTCAATAACAAATTGATGCAGTCCCCAATTTGTTACTTGACAGAAATGACAAAAGGGATATGCAGGTGTGAGCATATGTTTTAATATTAATATCTTACTAGTAACAGCAGAGTTATACCCCTTGCCTCAGTCAAAATAGTCATTATGATATGATGAAAATGTTAAATGATTTACTTATTAGTCACCAAACTGCACAGCAATGTTAATATGGAGGTTCATTTTAATGTGCACATGTATTTTAATACTTATATTGGACAACTAACAGCAAATTTATATTATAGATATATTTGGCCTATAAAAACATCAGTTTAATCGCCGAGTATACTTGCATTAGTTGTTTTAATACTTTTAAACAAACATTTCAGAGATCTTTCCTGACTAGCATTTCCTACACAGAGGAAAAGCCTTGGTGCTGGATGTCCTTCAAAGAGTATTATCGAATGATTGCGAATAATAGTCGGCAAAATGAATGGGACCAAATAAAGGCAAAGGGCACTGAAAGAGCACAAAGACTATCCAGAGGTACACATTTTGTGTAAATGTTTTTGTTTTTTCCAATTCAGTTTAAAGAAAATGAAGATACCTCCACAGTTTCATTCAAGTAACATATTTTAAAACACTGGACCAACATCAATAAACTTCACAGTGGTACTCCTTGCATGAAGCTAAACAAATTTGTTAAATGAATTCATTTCCATGCACAGCTATAGTTTCTCGGGCAATGTCAAACATTATGTGATAAATAACTGGAGAAACAATAGACCTTAGAATCCTTAAACTTGATATGATGGATAGTCTTGACCAGTAGATGACCAGTATTGACTTAAGGGTCAGTGGGTCAAAAGTCAAACGATTTTTTGTTCAGTTCCTCGAGCTAGGTGAGTCAAGTGAGCGATATAGAGCCATCATGTCCCTTTTATTCAACTTTTTTAAAATATACTTCCATTATATCAAAATATATCAGTCCCTTGCATGTTTATTCATTCAAAGTATTCAAGTTTGTCAGAATCATATTTCCATTAAATATATATTTGAATTTTTTTCAGGAAATAGTGGTTTAATAGCAAATTATTTGCTTAGGTAATATCTTAAAATTTTTTAGTTGTACTCAAAGGAATTTGTCGCTAATGTATGGCTAGCATTTGAAACTAGACAAGTTCTTTTTCCTTGCAACAATTACATGTTATTTTATTTTTATTAATGTAAAAAAAAGACTATTGTTATAAATATCTTATTTTTAGTGCTTTTTCAGAAACATGATGATGTGGCGATGCATACCATGATAATAATGCTACATGTATTTCACAATTTCTATGTGACATATTGCAGTGAATAAAACCTTGAAAATTTCAAGATAGTTTCTCTTTTCAACCTCTGTGATGAGCGGCATACACCTAAACCTCTACACCATCAATCCCCTTGTGAACACAAGTATGTCTAATGTATCCAGTGAACTTCAACAAGAAACAAGCCAACTTTCTCATGGCAGTCTGTGCTGTTAACAATTACCAGTTTTTCATATATCACTGACCAATATGAAAAACATATGATATTCATATGTGTCCGCATGTTAAACATGTGTAAACCATAAGGTGTGCTTTTTACCTGTTTTTCATATATCGCTGACCCGTATGCAAAACATATGGTATTCATATGTGTCCATATGTAAAACATGTGAAAAACATGCGTTTGCGCTATATGTAAAACATACGGTATGCTTTTCTTGGAGAAAACATGTTTTTCACCATATGAAAAACATGTGTTTTACATGACTTTTACATATGTGGCAATTTTACCTGTGTAGCTTATGTTGTATTTGTCATCTCTGTCTTGTCGACTCAAAATAAAACTTATTGTACTGTATTATACTATATTGTAACAGGGGGTACCGGGTTCGAATCCTAGCCCGAGAAATATCATAGGGCAAAGGAACTGATGTCACCCATGTCTCAATCTACCCAGCTGTAAATGGGTAGCAGCGATGAAAAAACTCTCTCTCTCTCTCTCTTTCTCTCTCTCTCTCTCTCTCTCTCAGCGATTCAATAATTTCTTCGTATCAAACTAAAACCAAAGCAAATTATATAAAATAATTACCGCGGACGGATAAGGCTCAGAATTGAGACATGCGTTCAGAGTGAACACCTTTCTATGTTTGGCCTTCAATTCCTTGTAAACAGATGGATTGGCTTCTATGAGGATACCAGTCCAGTTGCGATATCTTTCCAGAAACAACGAGTTTGATAATTCTTCTCCGGAATTGGCGCCACAGTCGACGAAAAAGCCACCTTCCTGTAAACAAAATAGCGAAAATTAGATAAACCTAAATATAGTGTGCCCAATCAAGCCAATACCATTTTGAATAATGGTTAAGAATGCAGCTAAAAGCACTGTAGATGCTTTGTTAGATATTTTCTGTACTGCATTATTACTCATACTACCGGGTATAAATGAAAACATTCCTGACAGAAAGGGTGGAGTAGGTCGCACCGAATATACCTTGAATAAGGATGATGGACCTTAAGCACATCTAACAAAGAAACAGACAAACAGAGAGCCTTGGGTGAATTTTCAATTTGTGTACTAAGATAGTTCCTCAATATGAGAAATCGATTAACCCGTCATAATTATCAGTTTTATGTGTAACACGTGACAAGCATTTGCAAAAAGGTCGGACAAACATTGATAGTACATTTTGTACTACCACATTAAATAATGGTAGCATCAGATACAATTTTCACTGTCTAATTAACGTGTGGCCACTGAACTGTAGAAATTTGTGATTTAAAAGGACATTCTCTATAACTGATGTCAAAGTAAATAACCGCAAAAAAAACATAAATAATAGAATCTTTGTAAGTATTATTAGTTAACCTAAAAGTTTCAGCTATGCATTTACAGCCATTATCGATAAAATCAGCGGTTAAAAATATACTGCAATACCGTCAACCATTCAATAATCTATGTAGAGTTGTTGTTGTACAGTTAATGGGTGGATGTGATTTATTACAGAAAGCCTCTATATTGATGTATTGTGGTTAAATGAGGTATTTTTCGCCGTATGTTCTTCGTATACTTCGCCTCGGACAAATTGGTTGCGCTCGCGTTCACGTGCAATTCGTTTTTTGCAATTTCTTTATGAGCACTCAGTCTATCACGGCCATTAAAAATAGTGGGATATTAAGTGCGGGCCTGCAACATTTCTTTGATGATGAGGCTTCTGTCCACAAATACTTAATCCCCTGGTTCCGGAATACATTGTATCGGTAGAACCCAAGGCAATAATAATATCTTTGTTTGATTTGCCCATCTCAAACATATCTGACAAAAATGTCAGCGCCTGTTGGAGAAATGCCTACAAGACATTTTAGTGTAGCATGATTCTTGTAAGAAGAATTCAGTATTCCCCTGCTTTACAAAATTGCTCGAACAAATATCTCAAAGCAATCGATTACTATTCGAACATCTCATAAATGATTTGAAACAAGCTGGCAAAATCTCTTATAAGCTCTTTAGACGTAGCTGTGTCATTTTTGTCGAGTCCGCTTGCGGTGAGCTCGATATAGTTGTCACTTTTGGCGGTTCGGTGTATGTACATGCGTCCGTCCGTGCTTGCGAGCGTGCGTCAGTCCGTCCGTTTTTGTCCGGACCATATCTTTTTCATGCATGGAGGGATTTTGATGTTACTTGGCACAAATGTTCACCATCATGAGACGGAGTGTCATGCGCAAGAACCAGGTCCCTAGGTCTAAGGTCAAGGTCACACTTAGAGGTTAAAGTTCAAAGTCAAGAATATCTTTGTCTGGAGCTTTTCTTCTGCATGCATGGACAGATTTTGATGTTACTTTATACAAATGTTCACCACCACCATGGGCTACCCTTGTTTTTTAGAATTACTTCCCTTTGTGTTACTATAAATAGCTTATATTGTAACTCTTTTATTACTGGCCGTAGAGAAAAATCGAGACCACTTTTCTGTGGTACAACATGCATGTTACATCCAATATTTAGGTGCATTTTGACTCATCTCTACTTGGTAAGGAGATAGCCCTTTTGACATATGGCGGGCTCGACATGTTGCACGTGGGCATCTAGTTTAAATAAAAAAATTGATATTAAGTGATACGGAATCCTGTTTCCGCCATCAAGTTGTCGACTAAACGGGTAAGCGGCAACTTGGAATTTAAGGTCTAATTTCTACTTTTCGCGCTGCAAAAAATCCACGGAAAGTAGTGCTGACGTTTTTGACTCGATAATTATCGTGCAACTGTCAACTTGTCGACCCGTTATTTAGCACGAAAGGTTGAAATTTCAACTGCCTAATTTCAACTTCTCGCGCTAAGAACTTCCCACGACAACTTGAGATTGTCAAGTACAATGAGAGGAAGTGCAGTGCACAAGAATCATAACTCCATCTTGACTAATTATAGGGTGATTGCCTTTTGTTACTTTTTGTTGTCCGGAGCATAATTTAAAAACTACTGGTTGGAATTCAATATAACTTCATCCAATGGTCAAGCACAATAAGTGGAAGTGCAGTCCACAAGAATCATAACTCCATCTTGACTAATTACAGAGTAATTGTCCTTTATTACTTTTCCTTGTGTAGAGCATAGCTTGAAAACTACTGGTTGGAATTCAATACAACTTCATACAATGGACCAGCACAAGAGGAAGAAATGCAGTGTACAAGAACCATAACTCTATCTTGACTAATTACAGAGTTATTGCCCTTTGTTACTTTTCCTTGTGTAGAGCATAGCTTGAAAACTACTGGTTGGAATTCAATACAACATCATACAATGGTCCAGCACAATGAGAAGAAGTGCAGTGTACAAGAACCATAACTCTATCTTGACAAATTACAGAGTTATTGCCAAGAGCAATATCTCTATTTTAGTTTTTGCAAGGTATTCTGTTACTACGAACTTCCTCAGTTTATAAAGCAGTTTTTCTGTAGTATTAATTACATTAAGTGATAGGTCTAGTTTCGAGTTGTCGCGCTACTGAGATCACGACAAGCAGAAGTTTTAGC
Organism: Saxidomus purpurata; assembly: GCA_022818135.1. Taxonomy (NCBI): domain Eukaryota; kingdom Metazoa; phylum Mollusca; class Bivalvia; order Venerida; family Veneridae; genus Saxidomus; species Saxidomus purpurata. The sequence continues at coordinate 28,514,129 of JAFMSR010000013.1, forward strand.
TTTTATTTTCAATATTTCGCCCTACACCTTAGGTCGACAACTTGACAATTGCGCGATAATTATCGAGTAAAACTTTCAACTTCTCAAATTGTCGTGGGAAGTTCTTAGCGCGAGAAGTTGAAATTACGCATTTACAATTTCAACCTTTCTTACTAAATAACGGGTCGACAAGTTGACAGTTGCACGTTAATTATCGAGTCAAATACGTCAGTATTTCTACTTTCCGTAGATTTTTTGAAGCGCGAAAAGTAGAAATTAGACCTTAAATTCCAAGTTGTCGCGTACCCGTTTAGTCGACAACTTGATGGCGGAATTAGGATTCCGTAAAGTTATGATTACACTAGAAATAGTGCAGCTACTGACACCGAATATGTATGCTAGATCTCTGTTGGGAAATTTCATAAGTGTTGTAAGAAGTTTGTTTTCGCAAACAATTGTTTCTTTCCATGTCTTTCTCGCCTACTTCTGCTTGAAGTTTTATTTCCAAACTAACATCTAGGTGTTTGAACTGATCCTCCTAAGGATTCGAACGAATGATTAAACTGAGATGGAGTAAGTCCAGTATAAAACTTAATATATACCACACAAAGTTTTAATTTAAAATGAAAAGTAATTTGTAAAGTTTACCTTTGAGCAAAGTATTATCTTTTTGAAGATATTGGAATGAACTTAAGTGGTGTCTTATTGCTATCTGTACTGTGTTAATTCTGCAGTATCCGCTATTTTGTTTTGTTTGCAAGTTGTTCACTACACGAATACATACTGTTCATAAAAACGTATCATTTAAAAGAATAATATGATATTTTCATACAGTTTGAAGATTTTTATTTTTTCTCCAAAATCTGAGAGCGAGCAGCTTTAAATGTATATAATTAACCTTTCAAGAGTGGCCTGTCTTGTAATCTTCTATGCCTGCAAGCACACACTCGCTTTCCAAATAGTTGTAATTATCTTTTTAAAAAATACTAAAGGGACATGCCCTATAACTGACACCAAACTAGATCTAAGTAATCTCACAAACATAAATAATAGAATCTTTGGAAGTATTATAACTTAACCTCAAAGTTTCAGCTATGCATTCCCAGTCATTATCGATAAAATCAGCGGTTTGAAATATACTGCAGTACCGTAAACCATTCAATAATCTATGTAGAGTTGTTGTTGTACAATTAATGGGTTGATGCGATTTATTACAAAGGCCGCTATATTGATTAATTGTGGTAAAATGAGGCATTTTTCGCCACAGGTTCTTCTTTAAAGTTGTAATATAATGTAATTCATCATTTTACGTTCATTGAACACATGATAAAGGTTTCGAGGACATAATCTGCTAGATGTAGGGAGTGCCTCTTTAAGTCATATAAATTCATCTAAAGAATTCATTTTCGTTATGTAAATACATAATGGGGGTGCAGAAAATGGTGGTTTTCCAGCAACTAATTACAGACTGAAGAAAATTCTTCAGTTGTACACAAATGAATGATTATGTCGTTATCTTTAACCTTTTTTTGACATGTTAATTCATTATTGAAGAGACTATCGTTCAAAAAGCTACAATTGACCCGTAATATTTGTTTAGTTTTAGTGATAATTAGACCTTAAAATAACTTATACTCATCTGAGCAATGACTTAAGCTGTTTTCAAGTTTTGTTTTTTAGTTAGAATGGTCCCATCAGCATTACAAGTTACCATTTGCTTTAGAGTTGTATCAACAAACGCCGCCTGTCCTGCTGATGGATCCTTGACTTCAGGGCGAGCCAGGTTGTACGCTAGACTTGATGGGGCCTCAATGTAACAATCTCTGATCAGTTGGATAAGCTCTGGATCCTCGGTATTTACTTTAGCAGTATTTACTTTATTTGTCACAATTTCACAATCACTTTTTTCAATTGTTTTAATATTTGTATTGATTTTATAATTTTTCACACCCTCTTTCATTTTCAGCAATGCATATCGTTTATTGTCTTCCACGTTTCTTAATGGCGTCAAGAACGTGAATGGCAGTATTCCAAATAAACCACCACACACAAAAAAATATATGACTTTCCTAAATTTCATTTTAATTTTCTGGTAAAGTTCCGTACACTTGTTTGACAATGTCGTGGTAGAATCCTTTAAGTCTCAAATTCTGTCCTCGTGCGCATAACTTTTTGAATCGTCACTGATGTATAATTCCGACACAATATCTTTGGAATACAGCAGACCGCGTTATAGCCTGTACTACCTGCTACAGTTCATTCACGATCATGTGACAGCGACGTACCAGATTGTATGCGTACACAAAAGGTTTCAATCATTGCATAAAAAGGTAGATCATGCGTGCATGGAAATTCAATAAGCTATGACACTTTCTTCGAAATCGAACTTATATAAAAAAAATATCAATCCTTACATTCACGCTAATACTGGACCATTCTGCTTCGTCACTGTCACACTATCCTTTGTGAATTGTTTGTTTACAGTTTGAGCTATAAGGTATAACGAATAAGTTAAATTGCATTACAAGCTGTCACATATACAAATGTTTCAAACAGTTATAATTATACCATAAACCAAATGGCAATTACTACAAAATAATCAATAACAAGTTGAAGCTATACGTCAGTAGGACAGCGCAGTACTTGCCAATAAAATACAATATTTTGCAGTATTAAAAGGCAAAACCAGAATCTGTGTATTTTCAAAGTGTAAACGGGCCATAAGTAGAAACATTTTCAGTCAAAAGATAGGGCATCAAGGCTGTAATGACAGATAGGCGTATTTATATGGTCAGTCTAGGCGACTAAATAACGTGTGTAAGTTAAACGTTCAAGCAAAGATTGAACCCCTACATTATCCATATGGAGATATTCTGCTGTGTCTTGCTGTGTTCGAAAGTTACAAGGCGAAATGGAGAATATATTTGTAGCCCTCGATAGCTCAGGTCACGACGTTCCCTTCCGGGACGGAACGTTCCGGGTTCGAATCCTGTCCAGAGCACTATGTGTGTCTTTTGGCAAAAGCACTGATACCACGTGTGTTTCAAACATCCCAGCTGTATGAAGAGAACTTTTTTTATTACATAACTGTTAGAGAAGTTAATTTTTTGTAGAGCTGATAAATACGGCAAACGATAATTAACTGTTGCAATTGTAAACGAGAAAACCCAATTTTATTTACTCGGTATACTTGTTAACATCCGTGAGATGTACTTTACCACTTTAACCGGGAGATGAATTGAAGATATCGTTTGTGTTCAACCTTTCTATGCATATTTATTTGTAGTACATGCATGTGGTCAGTTGATTTCTGTGGTATGACTTCAAATGTCCATCATATATGATTAGCTGCGTAAAGTCTGCAAGTGTGTTAATATGGATTTTTTTTTCAAATGTTCTACAAGTATACCAAGAAAGCTCCCATTGCGTTATATGTATGTATGTTTTATATTAGAGTTTTATTAACCATAATGACCAACGCCCCTAGAAGAGCTTAGTTATTAAAGTTCCGTGGGAAAGTACAAGATATACCCCTGGTTCTTTAACATGCTCGGTGTACAGCACCTATACATCGGATCTCGGTTTAAGGTCTCATCCGAAAGACTATTAGTTATGTTAGTGGAGAATCGGGGATCATATCTGCGATCTCTGGATTACAATGTACAAGTCCGACGCGTTAACTACAAGACAACTGATCTGCTCCTAAAGCGATATACAGTCCAACCTCTTCACAACAACACCAAAGGGAATATCAATTTTTGTTTGGTGTGGAGAGGATGTTGCTCTGGGGAGGTACATTAATTTAAATATAATTGCTTTTGGAAATAAAACATGTGTCTTAAAGTTTGTAGATAGGTTTTTGCTCTTCGGAGGTGTTGTTTAGAGAGGTTGGATTGTATATCATGTTCGCGTTGTTGTCCTTCTTATTACATATGATAATGTGATTGGATATTTTCTGAATGGTTCCTAGTTTACCACAGAATAATGTAAAATAGTAAAACAAATATGTTTTTGATATAAAATATTACTAATACATACTGAAAGATTAATAAAAAACTGACCCAGTCCCTATATGCTATACATGTTGATGGACGGTCCTGTATATTTTCGCAATACAGTATTATTTTAATTTGAATGCGCTTGTTCAGCATAAAACATTGCCAATGGTATTATTTATTTGAAAACAACTTATTCTTTTGATAAACATTACAAAGTTTGACTAGTCATGTGTACTGTGTTATAGTATACATAAGCTGACCAAAAATGGCAATTTTTTATCGCTGCATTGATACATGATGCTATACACTGCATATTCAACCAACTCCATTGATAACTTTTCCAGGAACGATGTTTATGTACTAAAATGAACATCGGCTCAAAGTCGTTTCTCTTTTTGGATCGATTGAATTTATTCAATCGTATCCAAAGTTAACAGAGTATTTCAGACCCTTACGGCCGAACTCTTAACACAATTTTTTTGTCGAATACGACCGAAAAGTAGTTCTATATTACTGTCCTCTGTTTTAAAAATTATATAATAACAGATCTAAATAATATCAAAACATTACAGAATGTTGTTTTTCTTATAATTTGTAACTTAAATCAACGAGGTATCTGTTCTGTATAGAACTATTTTCCTACGCGGTTTTTATCGTAAGACCCGTGAAATACGTATCGCTACACCGGATACACTAAATTCAGTGTTTCCGCAAGAGCGCGTTTTCTGCGGTTTTGACGCACTCATTTTGTCAATGACGCAACAGAAATAGCAAAGAGCGTCTTCTATGACGCAATTAAAATGTGTATGATCAAATTACTACAAAAACAACATTTCAAAACCTCTCAAAACGCTTCGAAATGCAAGATAAATTGTTGATAAAATACGCTTCCGGTATGGGATATGTCTAATTTTGACCCTGTTGCGTCGTCGTTGTCGTCTGATTTTGGATCGGCCCGCATTTTGTACCATTGCGTTTTTTAGTGTGTTGATTCCTATAATACCGCCATCATAGATCGTAGACGCACAACAAGAGATGGTCGACGAACCTTAATAGGGGAAACAAAAACGTCTTTCTGAGTGATTTTAATGATCATTTTGTAGTAATTTCGATCAGACTGTCACTATTGAAAGGGGTTTAAGTGTGCCAAATAATATCCAAGTTTAATGTCTATGGTTGAATGCACTTATGAAAAATTCGCTTTTTGGACAAATTTGACTTTTGAGATGCAGTGACAAAATGGAAGGCATCCAAAGAGAAACACCTGTTGTCTTGATACCCTTTGATTACCCACCATTTTGTGATGTATCACATGCACTTTTACAGAAGTAAACTGAATAAAACTTCTTTAACACATAGTCATGCCTTTTATTTTTTTACAATAAAGGGTATGACCCTCGGAGTTTCTAAATGACCCCCAAATTATGATACAGGGAATTGGCACCCAGGGTCTTCCTCCTTCATGAAAGCCGGAAGTTGCAATATGACCTTAGCTGTTGGGTGCGACGTTAAATCCGAATAAATTCGCACAATACAATCAACATTATGGGCATATCCCATAACTTTTGAATGACATTTAAAGTTGTTCAAACCATAAATTTTCAGTTCAGTTTTGTCAAAATCCATTTCTCAGTTACGATTCACAGCTTAATACTTCATAGGGTAGTTGAACATAGTCACTGAATGGCATAATGTAAGCAGAATGGGTTCCTATCTCAAAAGTAAAGTTTACACAAATGGTGAAAGGTCAAAACAGTTGTGTCTCCAGTTTATAACTTTACTCGTGCAAGGGTTGTCCTGATATTCACACATGTATGTGTACAGTCTATGTTGTCCTGATATTTACACAAATTAGTACAAATGACATTATATGCAGTCATGGTTTCGATACATGCGGTGGTACTTTGATTATATGCAGTAGTTTTACCTTTATACAGTGTATGTTTGTCAATAGGTGATACATGAAGTGCTTGCGATTAATTCTATATGTGGTGAATTATTAGTTATTTGTTCATAAAAAAAATGTATGCAATGCATTTGGTAATATACATGGCGGAACGGCATTTTCTTTTTTATTATGTTTGGTCCATTCTACTAAAAACATGGTGTATATAGCATTATATGCGGTGCATTTTTCATTACGATAATCATACTCTCCGGCATTCTCCGGAATTATGTATCCGGAAAATACCGAGTAAAACAAATCGATATTACTATAGTTTTATTATAGCGGTCACGTCATCAACCATAGACGTGCGTAATGTATAGCGCTACCGAGTGCATATCTCAATAAATACTTGATGTATTGCATTGAAGTAAGATAAAGTGAATCTAGCATGTTTATCATAGTTATGCATTTTCATGTATGTGTGCAGACTGTGTTGTTCAGAGACAATCGATCCTCCAGCACTTTCAGTCCTTTGATTTTAATTCTTGTTTCAACTGCTTTAGTATTTGCCGTCTTACTAGTATGAATTATGTTGTAAGAACTTTCTGGGGAATTAAACATTTTTGTACTATGATCAATATATTTAATATTTTTTTAACGTGATGTGTTATAGTAAGGTGAGGTAGCCCACTTTAAGCATATATGTCCTCAGATATCAAAAACGTCTTGTGTTCTTCAGACATAAAGCTCGTGTGCACTTCAGACAAAAGTCGTGAGCACTTCAGACATAAACGTCTTGTGCACTTCTGACATAAAGATCGTGTGCACTTCAGGCATAAAAGTCGTGAGCACTTCAGACATAAACGTCTTGTGCACTTCAGACATAAAGGTCGTGTGCACTTCAGACGTAAACGTCTTGTGCACTTCGGAAATAAAAGTCGTGAGCACTTCAGACATAAACGTCTTGTGTACTTCAGACATAAAGGTCGTATGCATTTCAGGCATAAAAGTCGTGAGCACTTCAGACATAAATGTCTTGTGCACTTCGGAAATAAAAGTCGTGAGCACTTCAGACATAAACGCCTTGTGCACTTCGGAAATAAAAGTCGTGAGCACTTTAGACATAAACGTCTTGAGTACTTCAGATATAAACGTCTTGTCCACTTCACACATAAACGTCTTGTGGTGCACCTCGGTTATAAACGTCTTGAGCACTTCGGACATTAAAGTCTTCAGCACTTCAGACATAACTGTCTAGTGCACTTCAGACATAAACGTATTGTGCACTTCAGAAATAAACGTTTTGTGCACTTCAGATATAAAACGTAATGAGTACTTCAGACATAAACGTATTGAGTACTTCAGACATAAACGCATTGAGTACTTCAGACATAAACGTATTGTGCATTTCAGACATAAACGTCTAGTGCACTTCAGACATAAAAGTCTAGTGCACTTCAGACATAAACGTCTTGTGCACTTCAGTCATAAACGTCTTGTACACTCCAGACATAAACGTCTTGTGCACTTCGGTCATAAAGGTCCCGAGCACTTCAGACATTAACGTCTTCAACACTTCAGACATAAACGTCTAGTGCACTTCAGACATAAACGTATTGTGCATTTCAGACATAAATGACGTCTGCACTTCCGAATCTCTATATTAACCTGTACGAACTGTCAATGTGTTAGCGATACTATTTTGACATACCGTAGAAATTGTTTACGTGTGCATATAATTCTTTCCTTTTTATTATTATTTCATTGTTCTTTTCTTGGGGTTCAAGGCCCCTTTTAACTGAATTTTAACTGGTTAAGGCGAACAGTTTACATATCAACCATTGTTCCTGGGGAAAGGCCAGTGTTACATTCCTATCCTCACCAACTTGTTATTCAGTAACAGAGTTGTAACACGCGAATCTCTCTCAGTAAGAGGTCTGCGTATTGTTGATTCGATAATAAATGGCGTTGGATCTGAAAGTTTTGATTATGTGCATGTTTAAAGTTGCAATGGAACTAAGGTAAGATGTATATGGTCACCATGTCTCGGACCTCTTGTTACCTGCTTTGACTATCTCTAACTCGAGGCCAACTAGAACTCACTTTAGCATTTTCCTTGACTTATTCATTGCCTAGTCGTAAACAATAGCAATACCGAACCGAAGGAACCAAAGGTTAGGTATAAACCCATTTAACTTCTTCTCGGTGTAACTGATTTAAATGCATTAACAAATAATCACATCAGAAAAAAATTATGTTATATAAAAATAATGTCTCCTTATCACTTTAAACGAAAACACGAATATGAAAAGGAAAGAATATTGCACCGGTTCAATGAACAAGAGGCTCATGCTGACCCTATATCGCTCACTTGAAACATCAGCGATACATGTTCAGAACAATATACTTTCTGAATAATCAATTTGTTTTGAGAAGGAACCGTGTGTGCAATGATTAAAGAGGACCATCCAATCAACAATTCTTGGAAATCGGTTGAAACTGGCCCAAATATAGTATAAAATGTAGTTTAGGGATTTTTTCTATTTTAAGCTTTGACAGCCATTTTGTGCAATTGAGCAGCAATTGGCTATCCCAGTTTGTGACTGGTTCAATTGAAAACTAGCATGTGGTTCAGAAGTTGAAAGTTGGAACAAATAGAGTCACATGACTTTTGATTCCTACATGTGACTCTGGAATTGAAATAAAGTAGCTGAAACATGCAGTATGCATTCTATCTTTATAAGTTGAACGACTATTTATTCATGAAAAACATTCTCATAGCTTAGTCTCATAACTTTTGAATTGTCATTAAGGTGTCATAGTTGGAATTTTGATCTAAACATCATCTAAGTAGCCTGAACATCTGACCTAAGCTTCATGACATTTGTTTATACTGATTTCTATATTCTCGATTGCGAAACATAGTTTAATCGCTCTCGGGACTTAATTACATTCTTCAAAGGATTACAAAAAGTATCATAACTGTGACCCTGACATGTGTTGCCTCAGTAATGTGGTATGTTGACCTAGGCTTTACGAAAACTCTTAAAATAGTTAAGGGAATATAGCCTCATGAGAGTTGACCTTTTAATGTGACATGGAACTTGATTTGGATGCTAAATGTGAAGCAGTTTACAAAACATTGCAACTTTGTTAATTATCCTATAAATCCATATCACAAAACAATGCAACAAATGGGTCAATCCAACCTTGTTTTATCCCAAAGTAAATCTAAACCAATCCTGTATAAGATAAGAGAAATTCCTAACTATGGCATTTTAAGAAAAACTAAAATTCCAGATTTACAACAGTCACGAATTTATTAAGTCGTAGTGAAAATGACTTCTTGTAAAGAAATATAAATATGTCCTCCATGTAGGATAGGGTTGCAATTCAAAGTACATGTTCCCCATCCATCTGATTAAGCACATGGAATCCAAAATTTCGTTTGGTAATTTTAATTGCTGACATTTAGAAATACTTACCATTTTTTTCATGACTTATGTATGGATTTTTTTCATTCAATATTTTGTCAAAAAAGCAACAAAGAATTGAAGTGCCACTGTGCTTATGATTTTATACACCCGTCTATAGACCGGGCGTTTCAATGCGATTTTAAGGAGTAAGTTGGGCTGTTCATTTCATTGTCTGCTCTCTAGTTTTAATAGTTTCTTATCCAGTCAGCATCAAACAGGGTCAGAATCTGTATAGGCACATTATCAGTCAAATATCCCTGGAAATGAAGCTGTTACGGTCCTTGCTGAAAAAAACAAAAATAATATCAAACAGGGAATGCCACGTACCAAAAACGCAGCCTCCCCAAAACGAACCCCACAGCACCCAGAAGTGCACACCACCAACACACACACACACACACACACACACACACACGCACACACACACACAATCATGTACACACACACATATACACTACCAACACACACTAGCATACAAAGCAAACACACGAGGACAAAACAAGTAAACCCTTTCCGTTATGTAATTTAGGCAGTTTTTAAGGTGTTCGCCAGCAATAAGAATACGAGAAAAATTGGCGGGAATCCGATCACCAGAGACACCTAGCGGCAGGTTTTAGCGCGAACACTACACAAAAATGTTCCTGTTCGTGATGATAAGCACAATCCTGTCTAACTGATTAAAGCACGACACCGCAGTTTGTCGTTCTTTGACATAATAAACTGTTGAACAGATATAGCCAGTTTTCTTTCACGTATCCAAATTAAACATCGCGAAGAGATAATCATTGTTTTTCCTAAGTAGAGCTAAAATCCACAAGTGCATGTGGCTGATTCTCAAAGTTTCATTACATTCTTAAAAGGATTAAGGACACATAATCTAATAACTGTGGCCCTGACATGTGTTGTTTCAGTGAGATAGCATGTAGACCCAAACTTCAAGAAAACCCTCAAACTACCTAAGGGAATATAGCCTCATGAATGTTGACCCTTTCATGTGACAGGGAACTTGAGTTGGATGCTCAACGTGAAGTAGTTTAAAAATCAATTATCACAATCATGTATAAGATAAAAGAAATTCATTACTATGGCATTTTAAGAAAGGCTCAAATTCCTTATTCACAACATACATGAGTTACTAAATTCGTAGTGGAAATGACTTTTTGTAAAGAAATACAAATATGTCATCCAAGTGGGATAGAGCTGCAATTTAGTGTACACGTACCCCACCCACCTGATTTAGCGAATCACAATTTGCATTTCAAAATCTACAATTCCGTTTGGTTACTTTAATTGCTCACATTTAGAAAAGACCGGGCGTTGTAATGTGATTGTATTTAGTAGGTGGGGCTGTTCATTTCATTGTCTCTCTCTACTTTAAATAATATTTGCATCAAGTCAGCACCAAACTTGGTCAGAAAAGGAATGTACATTATCAGTCAGATATCCCCGGGAATGAAGTAGTACAGACCTTGCTGAAATCTGGATAAATCAGCCGTTTCCGTAAGGTAACAAATGCAGTTTTTAAGGCGTTCGCCATCAACGAGAAAAAAGAGAAAAAAATGGCGAGAATCCGATCACCAGAGACACCTATCTTGACCTTTGACCCACCGACTTCAAAAACAATAGGTATCATCTACATTTTGTAGGCAAGCTTCTGAGCAATCACATGAAAATTGTGACCTGCTGAGTGTTATCGAAGAAAAGCTAATAAATGTTACTGTGACCGTGACTCTTGACCTAATGACCAAAAACAAACAGTAGAGATCATTTATTTAGTAGACCAAACTATGAAATTTGAAGACAGAGGGTAATATATAGATCTCAGGATGTTGAGCGGAAACAATTTGTTGAAATAGACGAATCCTGTATTACCATTTTGGATCCCGTCTGTTTGTTTATATACATGTATATCAGTGCAATTACTAAAAGACAACTGATTAATGGTGAAGGCGGAGTAACGTAATTTTACTTCGCCCAGTGTATTTACCGGTCTCTCTATTTTTTTACACTGTATTCCTTTAATTCCAGACGGCTTGTATGTTAGACAATTCCGGCTTAAGCTTTTTTTTATTTTGCAAATGACTCGTAAGCGAATAGTGATAGTAACTCACACTAGTTGTCGTTTAGGTACAGTACCGGTATTTAGTTGTAACACATCACTCGTTGCATTTTCCAAAAATATTCTGACATGACAATTCTAAATATAATATGAAGTTTGGATTCTGTGTCGTGCTTTATCATCAATATTTTACTCAGAATCAAAATCATTATCTCATCATTAAAAAGTCGCAAACATAATTTTCTATAGTTTCTTCTTATTCAATCAAAGTAATAGGCGGCTGTAATTACATAAATAGGAAGAAATTGAAACAAAGTACTTTCATTGTTTTCATTGATACTCGAAAGGCATATGATTTAATCAATAGGTCGAAATTGTGGAAAAAAATACAAGATACAGGGCTGTAGTCTCATGTGTTAGAATTAATTATTTTACAACTGACTGGTTTGAAGTGCATTGTGGATTAAGACAAGGCTGTATATTGTCTCCCTTATTATTCAATTTATACATAAATGATCTTGCAGTGTATCTTAAATCATTAAATGTTGGTATTGAAATAGAAAATGAGATTGTATGTATACTTCTATATGCAGATGATGTGGTGTTATTGGCGGAAAATGCACATGATCTACAAGTTTTGTTAAACGGATTATATGATTGGTGTTGTATTAGCGATATGTCAATTAATTGTAGTAAAAGTAACATTGTGCATTTCCGATCTGAATCTCAAGCAAAATCAACCCATATTTTTTAACTGTGGACAGGAAACAGTAGACATTGTTGATAGGTATAAGTATCTAGGTGTTGTTCTACAAGAGCATCTTGATTTCAATGTAACAGCTGGGATGGTGGCGCAAAGTGCTGGTCGAGCCTTGGGTCTACTAATAGCCAAAAGTAAATTAGTTGGTGGGGTTCCCCGTAACGTTTTTACTGAAATAGAAAATGAGATTGTATGTATACTTCTATATGCAGATGATGTGGTGTTATTGGCGGAAAATGCACATGATCTACAAGTTTTGTTAAACGGATTATATGATTGGTGTTGTATTAGCGATATGTCAATTAATTGTAGTAAAAGTAACATTGTGCATTTCCGATCTGAATCTCAAGCAAAATCAACCCATATTTTTTAACTGTGGACAGGAAACAGTAGACATTGTTGATAGGTATAAGTATCTAGGTGTTGTTCTACAAGAGCATCTTGATTTCAATGTAACAGCTGGGATGGTGGCGCAAAGTGCTGGTCGAGCCTTGGGTCTACTAATAGCCAAAAGTAAATTAGTTGGTGGGGTTCCCCGTAACGTTTTTACTAAACTATATGCCTGTCATAGCATATGGATCTTCGGTATGGGATTATAAATCATTTTCATGTATAAATGCAGTCCACAACCGTGCAATGAGATTTTTCCTTGGTGTTGGCAAGTATTCGCCCAATGCATCAGTTTCTGGGGAAATGGGATGGGTTCCACCCATTGTTCGCCAGTGGAAAACAGTTAACAACCGTGGGCCCGTTTGTCCCAAACAAACAATTTTAGAGTAAATAAACGCATTGCATTGTCGGCCTGTTCCAAATCAACCCATTGCCGAAACTGGTTTTATTTAGTCAAAAAACAACTACTTGAGTTTAATCTTGGTTGTTATTGCCTCTTGTTAGTGCCGATACCTAAACAATCTTTTATTAGTCAACTGGAAAAAAATATCAGGTATGAGTATTTGTCCGAGTGGTCCGCATCCATAAATAGCGTTGTCGGTACTTCCGGTAGAGGTCGTAATAAGTTAAGGACCTACAGAACATTTAAACAGGAAAATGTGACAGAGGAGTTCTGCAGGATGATTTTACCCCATAGGCATAGGTCAGCGTTATGTAAATTCAGGTGTGGGGTTGCTCCTATTCGCATTGAAACGGGTAGATATGAAAATGTGAGACTAGACGAACGTCACTGTCCTTTCTGTTACGTACTTGAGGATGAGTCACGTGTTACATTAGATTGTTCGTTGTACGATGGCCTCATATTTGAATTATTTTCGAAAGCTGTTTTTTTTTTCAAACTAATTTCGCAAATTTCAGTAAAGATGACAAACTTATATTTTTGTTCACTAGTCAGCCAATAATTAGAAATTGTGCCAAAACCTGTTTTAATATTCTCCAACGTCGTCAGTTTTATCTTTGTAAATAATGTTTAACTTAATTTAAACAATTTGTCATTTAAAATTTTAGTTACCGCAAGAATCAGTTGCTAATTAGGATAACAGATTTCTTAAAACATTTCTTAATTTCGCTATAGTGCTCTTTCTTCGTTTCACTATTTTTCCTATCTTTTTTTAACTATATTTTAGATGTGAATTAGCGACTGACTCTTGCTTTTTACAATGTAAATATATGTTGAATGATTGTAAGGTAATTTGATATATTTACTGTGATAGTCTCTTATAATTCAGAATTGAATGGTCATGTACTAATATTTTATCTGTCATGGTTTTATAGAAATGTTGTGATATTGTACATGAATGAGACTTAAATAAAGATGTATATTTATGTATATCTAAAGAACACTGATATTCTTTTCATTCTTTGTTTTAATTATGAACAAAAGTTATGTTTTACTTTTGTAAATGAGTTGAAAGTTTCCAACACTGGATTAACTAATTATCAAATCATTTAGAATAGTAGGTACATTTGTTTTTGTGTAACTTTCAAAAGTTCAACATTATAGGAATCTGATATTTTAACCAAACCTACAAACAAATCTTAATTTAAACAATAGATCATGTAAAATCAAGTAAAACAACATGTCTTTACATCCCCTTAAAATCAAGTGCATGGTAATAGACTCAAAATATAGATTGGGTGTTGTTGCGGTTGTTGCATTGGTTGTCTTTGTCTGACATGTGCAAATATCACACTGCAGTTTTTGGTTTTACAGTAGAAGCCTAGAACAATATTGTACCAAGATTCTTTTCAGCATAAAAATAGGGAATGATATCCCTATGGTATTTAGAACATTAGACATAAAATCTTTCAAAAAACATAAAAAATATCTCCATCACAAAGCTGAGAAATTCATTTACCCGGTATTCAATGTACTGGTGAATCTTTAGATTTGTTCTTTAAATGTATAACATTTGATTTGTAATGATTTATTTTATCTCAGTAGTGAAGAAAGCTTGAAGCTTATCGGGTCACTCTCGGGTCCACTTACTGGAAAAGCCATTAATGGTGTCATATAGGTACGGTCGTAACCCTGGTTGGGCTTGAACCCGCAACATTGCTGCCGACCATTGATTTTAAATCATTAACTTCGTAACAGCTTTGTTAAAGTGTAATAGGTGAAAATGGATATGTTTCAGTCAACAGTAAACTTAATCTATTATTGCTATAAACGTACGAAACATGTCCTATTCAAGATAAAACACAAAAATATCTCAGCAGTAGCAAGTTTGTAAAATTCAGGGCTCTCTTAACGTTGGTCATTGCAGGTTTATTGTGGACCCTGGATTATTTCTAGCAATACTAGTAGATACATAATATTTGTTTTATTATTTATACTTGGTCCAATAGTACTGGCGTCGGAAAGAAATAATTCTAGTTATGACCATCTCCCAACCTAATTTTCACAAACAACCACAACGACTTGCAAATACATATATGGTCTAGATCTCTCTCATACAACAGACAGTACTTTCAAGTACACCAGTGTTACTAAGTCCATTTTAGTACAGTGTCATACATATGTACATGCGATAGCTACTTGCAAAGTATTCGTAAACATTTGCATAAATCAAAACAATGGCTACCCGACATGTTAGTTTTTTTCACTCTTTCTTGGGCTGTTCCTTCAAAACAACAATATCTGCAGCTGAACCGCCTTTTATTTCAGTCAAAGTTTTATATCCTTTTTGTTCCATGTATGCCTTCAGCGAGTTCTTTCCGCCTGGATATTTATTATATTCTATAGACATCATTTTAAGTTCAAGTTTGTCAAATGGAATACTGTTGAGCACTCCTTCCTCTGCCCCCTCCACGTCAAGGCTAAAGTAGTCCACAGTCAACTTGTTTAACGCCAGAAGAATTGAATACAGTGGGAAACACTGAACTTGAACATACCGACCTTTGCGACTTATACCTCTGTATGTTTCTGAATGATTGCTCTTTGCGATAGCCCCCCACCAAGAATCTTCCAGGAATGTTACCTTCAAAAGAAAAAAGGTTAGATATAAAAGTCTGACTAGACCAATGGTGATCGACAACAAATGTCACTTTTTCACTTTTGCAAGAAAATTACTTGCTTGTTTCAAAGCCTCGATACCTCAGTGGTTAGGTTATTTGCTTTAGGGAAGAAAACAGACAGCAAATCACCAGTATTTCGTTTTTTGCTGATCAAGCATCTCTTGCGAAGAAATTGTTAAATTACTTGGAATGAATTGATTTTATGTTATCTTTTGGCTCTCATGTAGGAAACATCTGCAAGAAAGCAGCTCAACAATTAAATATTTTAAAACGTATTGGTAAAACAACTGACTGAAAAGGTTAACTGTACATTGTATTTCATACTTTTATTTGTCAAACTGCTTGTCCACTATCTTGCACTTCTGTTCATATAGCAGTTCTCAAACAAAATGGCCAAGATGGCGACACATCGCTCACCTGGCTACCATTTGCTATAGTACAATGTCACCAATATTAGCAGAAAGGGTCAATTTTGACCTTGGGGTTATCATTTAAACACTAATTGTATATGTCTGCTACGTTTTGCTATATTCCAAATGTCTAAGCTCCTGGCCTAGTGGTTCCAGACAGGAAGAATGTTGAAGTTTTCAGCCTATGTTTAATCAAGTGACCCCCGGGCAGGGTCAGTCTTGACCTTGGGGTGATAATCTAAACAAGCTTGGTAGAAATCAACTAGACAATAGGTCATGCCAAATATCTAAGCTCTAGGCCCTGTGGTTTTAGAGATGAAGATTACTTAAGTTTTGACCTGGTGGTCATGATTTGAACATCTTGGTAGAGGTTTACTAGGCAATGTCACATGCTGAATATCTAAGTTGAAGGCATTGTGGGTTCAGTGAAGATTTTCCTCTATATAAGCCTATGTAGAATCAAGTGACCCTCGGGTGGGGTCAATTTTGATCCGGGTGTCACAAAGTGAACATCCTTAGTAGAGGTCTACTAGGTTATGCCACACGCTGAATAAGTTAGCTCTAGGCCTTGTGGTTTCAGAGTAAAAGATTTTAAAAGGTTTCCCTATTTGACTATTTACTATGCAAAAGAACGTGAACCCACAGGCGGGGTCAATTTTCACCCGTGTGTCATAATTTGAACAATCATGGGTAAGGCAATAGCACAGGCCGATTATCTTGGCTCTATGCCATCCTTTTTCTTGAGAAGATTATTAAAGTCTTTCCTTTCCATTGCCATGGCAACCAGAGTTCTGCATAGAATTAAATTATCTGAACATCTATTGGAGGGCTTCATGCAAGGAATATCGCTGCCAAGTTTCATCAACATTGGCCTAGTGGTTTCAGAGAAGATACCATTTAAAGGAAACGGACGGACGTAAGAGGTAAGTAAAGTCCAATTTTGATTAGAATTAAAATCACTTTTCAGTATCTTAAACTTACTTTGTGTTACAGTTTTAAGCAACTAGTCAGGATCAGCATGTTATCAGGCAGTACTTTTAGATATAAATAAATATACCTTGTAAACTAAATTAATATCAAATGTACGTTTCTTTTCTTTTAGGTTTAAGTAAGAAATTAGTATTATAGAAGTTTAACTCAAACTTAATACAATTCATTTATACAGCTTTCATACATATTGTTTCTAGCATGTTTACTCCTGTTAATAGTCGGTTCAAAGGCTCCTTGAGAGCTTATGTTGTATTTGTCATTTCTGTCTTGTCAACTCAAAATAAAACTTATTGTATATTTTAACGGGAGGTACCAGGATCGAATCCTAGCCCGAGAATGAAATGTGTCACTGGGCAAAGGAACTGATCTAACCAGCTGTAAATGGGTAGCAGTGATGAAAACCTCTCTCTCTCTCTGTCTCTCTCTGTCTCTCTGTCTCTGTCTCTGTCTCTCTCTCTCTCTCTCTCTCTCTCTCTCTCTTTCGATCTCTCGAGTGTGTACACTTATGGAATGAAAGTTTCGAAAGCTATTCAATAATGTCTTCGTATCAAACTAAAACCAAAGTAAATTAAATTAAATAATTACCGCGGACGGATAAGGCTCAGAATTGAGACATGCATTCAGAGTGAAAACCTTCCTGTGCTTGGCCTTCAATTCCTTGTAAACAGATGGATTGGCTTCTATCAGAATACCAGTCCAGTTGCGATATCTTTCAAGAAACAACGAATTTGATAATTCTTCTCCGGAATTGGCGCCGCAGTCGACGAAAAAGCCACCTTCCTGTTAACAAAATAGCGAAAATTAGATAAACCTAAATATAGTTTGCCCAATCAAGGCAAAGCTATGTTGAATAATGTTTAAAAATGCAGCAAAAAGCACAGTAGATGCTTTGAGAACATGTAAGCGATTTTCTGTAGTGCGTTATTTCTTATACTATCGGGTAAAAATGAAAACCTAACAAAAAGGGTTTATTTGTGTACTAAGATAGTCAAAACAGTTTTACAAATTTCCTCATTTGAGAGATCAATAAACCCGTCATGATTATCAGTTATGTGTAACACGTGATAACCATTTCCAGAAAGGTAGGACAAACATTGATAGTACATTTTATACTACCACAATAAACAATGGTAGCGTCAGATAAAGTTTTCACTGTTTAGTTAAAGTTTGCCGCCTGAACTGTAGAAATTTGTTGTGATTAAAGCTATAGATAACAGATAATGTTCAATGTTCATGCTATACAATTTATCTTTTGTAAAAGCTGTTATAGTGAATGAATCATTATAAAAAGAACAAGAACTATATTACGTTCTCTATGTACGAAAAGGACCCTAAGTTCACGTCCCGATCAAGGTGCACATTTATTTTGGCTGCATGAACATTAACTTAATGACAGGAGTTTTAACTATAAAATATAGCTACCAATCGCTTTCATATACACAAAATTGCGCCGACCATCTTTTTTGAAGATAGTTCATGTTTCATATGCACCCTATTTACAGAAGCAAGTGCATGCTTTCTACGTGGAAATATGTAAAACAAGAAGACGCGACAATGCCGCCAAAGCAGGTTTAAACGGTGCCTGTAGAAATTGTAGAATTAAAAATAACAGTCACCTTGACTTCCCCCATTGCAAAGACAATTTTTTTGCTTCAACAATTTAAAAATTGAAAATAATAAAATTTCTAAAATTTATTTCTAGTATCAGTGACCTTGACCTGAATTTTTATTTTGCTAAAAACAATTTTAACTAAAATAAACAAGAGCTTTCCTCACAAGTGACGAATTCCCTCAAAAGAGGTGTCTCACAGCCTGTGTCCTCTCTTTGTGCTCAATAATTGTGCCAAGTTATTTTAAAATCCTTCAATGCATGACAGAGTCACCATGCATACAGTATTCCATTACTTTTAAACACTAAGTGTGACCATGGCCTTTGAGGTAGGGACATGATATTTGCACACAACACATTGTCTTGATGTGCTTGACATTTGTGCCAAGTTATTTTAAAATGAATCAATGCATGAAAAAGTTACAGTCCGTACACGAATGCGTGCATATATACAGGATTCCATTACCTATAAACTCTTAAGTTTGACCTTGACCTTTAAGGCAGGGACGTGGGTCATGCACGCGGCACATTGGCTTGATGTGCTGAACAATTGTGCCAAGTTATTTTAAAATCAATCAATGCATGACAAAGTGATAGTCCATTGTCTTGATGTGCTTGACATTTGTGCCTTCAATGCATGACAAAGTTACAGTCCGGACACGAATGCGTGCATATATACAGGATTCCATTACCTATAAACTCTTAAGTGTGGCCTTGACCTTTGAGATAGGGACGTAGGTCTTGCACGCGACACGTTGTATTGATGTACTAGACACTTGTGCCAAGTCATTTTAAAATCCTCAAATGAATGACACAGTTACAGTCCGGACACGGCATATATAGGGGATTCCGTTTCATTTAAACTCTAAGTGTGACCTTGACCTTTAAATAGGGACGTGGGTCTTGCACACCACATGTTGTCTTGATTTGCTTGACATTTGAGCCAAGTCATTTTAAAATCCTCCAATGAATGACACAGTTACAGTCCGGACACAAATGTGTGCATATATAGGGGATTCCATTACATTCAAACTCTAAGTGTGACCTTGACCTTTGAGGTAGGGACATGGGTCTTGCACGCGACACACCGTCTTGATGTGCTGAAATTTTGTGCCAAGTTATTTCAAAAGCTTTCAGTGCATGACAGAATTACAGCCCGGACACGAAGAAACGTAAGGCATGACACACAGACAGACGGACAGACGGACGGTGCGATTTTAATATGCCACCCTTCGGGGGCATAAAATCTATTTTTAGTAACAGTGACCTTGACCCTAGTGACCTTGACCCCCAAAGAAATTTGTTTGCTTTAAATAATTTAAAAACTAAAAAACATCTATTTTAGTAACAGTGACCTTGCCCCTAGGGACCTTGACCCTAGTGACCCAAAGCTTCCTATGCATGCAAGCTACCTTCACAACAAGTTTCATTTGGTCACAATTGGTCACTCCGAACTCAAGTTATTGAGCGGAAACCATTTTTCTATTTTTAGTAACAGTGCCCTTGACCTTGACCCTAGTGACGCCTGAATGCAATCAGAAGCTTTCTCTCTACGCGAGCTACCTACACACAGAGTTACATTGCAATTGGTCACTCCTAACTTGAGTTATTAAGCGGAAACCATTTTTCTATTTCTAGTAACAGTGACCTTGACTTTGACCCTAGTGACCCCCGAATGCAATCCCAAGCCTCGTCTCTACGCAAGCTACCTACACACCAAGTTTCACTGCAATTGGTCACTCCTAACTAAACTAACTAAAGTTATTGAGCTCAAACCAATGTTTGACGCCCGCCCGCCCAACCGCCCGCCCGCCGGCCCGACACACGACATCGCCATTTTAATGTTTTTAAAAAAACTGCTTAATAAAAAAGACAAGAGAACTGTACAAATGTTACGCAGATCATAAAATATAGGCTCTTGTTAATTTACTAAAAGTCCTTTTATCTGAGGAATGAGAGGAATAACTGTCCCAATTATTTTGAATTTCCTTATCCGCTTAATGTCACGTTCAACATGAATGCGTTCACGTGCAATTCGTTTTTTTTTTGCAATTTCTTTCTGAGCACGTCACGATCATTTACAAATAGAGATGTACACGCGATAACCTGATGTGAAGATGGACATCTGAATAGCGTCTAAAATAGGGGACTTTATCAAAAGTATTTTGAGTATGATTTCAGGCCTTCAACAATCACCGTTTTACTCTTCGTACGAAACA
Organism: Saxidomus purpurata; assembly: GCA_022818135.1. Classification (NCBI taxonomy): domain Eukaryota; kingdom Metazoa; phylum Mollusca; class Bivalvia; order Venerida; family Veneridae; genus Saxidomus; species Saxidomus purpurata. Next base: position 28,534,985 of record JAFMSR010000013.1, read on the forward strand.
CTCGAAACACTTTTAAGGAAACACTCGAGTTTAGCTGATTTATTTTCAAAGGTTTTACTGGTTTATATATTTTTGATAATGTTTAGAAAGTGTCTAAATCTACACACTTTAAGAAAGGCCTTTTTAATATCAATCAAATAAACAAGACAATAACGATAGCTTTGTCTGATTTGCTCACCTCATATATATCTGACAAAAATGTCACAGCGCCTGTTGGAGAAATGTCAACAAGACATTTTAATGTAGCGTGATTCTTGTAAGAAGAATTCAGTTTTCCCTTGCTCTACAAAACTGCTCCAACTCTGAACAAACATCTCAAAGTAATCGATTAATATTCGGACATTTCAAAATGATTTGAAACAAGCTGGCAAATTCTCTTTTATACCTACTTTGGACGAGGCTGTGTCATTTATTTAATATAAAAATTGATCTCAAGTTATGATTACACTAGAAATAGTGCTACTACTGACACCGAATCTGTATGCAATATCTGTGTTGCCTGGGAATTTTCTAAGTTTCATTTGTGTTATAAGAAGTTTGTTTTCGCAAACATTTTTTTCTTTCCGTCTCTTTCTCGCTAATTCTGCTTAAATCTTTGTTTCCAAACCAGTATTTAAGTGTGTGAACCTAAGGAATCGAACAAATAATTTAACTGAGATTAATGTATACCACACAAGGTTTTTATTAAAAATGAAAAATGATTTATTAAGTTTACTTTTGGGCAATTTAACTTAAGGTTATTATCTTTTTGAAGATAATCGAATGAAAACTTGCTCGTCTGCTTTGATAATTTCTAAGCGCTATCTGTACTGTGTGTATTCTGCAATATCTGCTTTTCTATTTTGTTTGCTAGTTGATAAAAACGTATCATATAATTGTTTATTGTAAATACGGCTGTATAAACTAATAAACTACAATATTTGTCTGTGCTTTTGAATAAATAAAATGAAACTGTTTTGCATATTCATATATCACAAAAACAGATACCCGCCTGTAAATAATGATAATACTTGTACATGTACTATTGAACTTGGCGTTCAAATTCAAGACTACTGGTTCCAGGAAGTAAGTTGTTTTTAAGTTTTGTTTTTTAGTTAAAATGGGCCCGGACAATTATTGCATTAAAAGTTACCATTTGCTTTAGAGTTGTTTCAACAAACGCCGCCTGTCCTGCTGATGGATCCTTGACTTCAGGGCGAGTCAGGTTGTACGCTAGACTTGATGGGGCCTCAATGTAACAATCTCTGATCAGTTGGATAAGCTCTGGATCCTCGGTATTTACTTTAGCAGTATTCACTTTATTTGTCACAGTTTCACAATCACTTTTTTCTATCTTTTTAATCTTTGTATTACTTTTATAATTTGTCACTACCTCTTTCCTTTTCAGCGGTGCATATTGTTTATTGTCTTCCACGTTTCTTAAAGGCGTGAAGTACATGAAAGACAGTATTCCAATTAAAGCACAACACACAAGAAAATTTATGACTTTCCTAAAATCCATTTCAATTTTCTCGTAACGTTCCGTACACTTGATTGACACTGTCGTGGTATAATCCTTTAGTATCAATTTCTGTCCTCGTGCGTATACCTTTTTGAATCGTCACTGATTTATAATTCCGACACGTGCCTAAAACACAACACAAAATGTACCACACGGTTAACTTTGGCATAGCCTTTAGTCATGTGACCTCAATAACCTGCTCATTTCATTCATGATCAAGTGACAGCGACGTACGAACTTATATGCGTACACAAAAGTTTTCAACTATTGCATGAAAAGTTAGACATGCGTGTGTGGAAAGATTTTAATGTTAATCCCCTAGATAAGATATG
>JAFMSR010000013.1:28537317-28726172 GCA_022818135.1 Saxidomus purpurata
TGTCCTGAGAAAAGTCCTGGCTGAGCAGTTGGAGACTGTCCTGATACAAGTCCTGGTTGGGCAGTTGGAGACTGTCCGGGTTGTAGACCAGGCTGAGCAGTTGGAGACTGTCCTGAGACATGTCCTGGTTGGGCAGTCGGAGACTGTCCTGAGACAAGTCCTGGCTGAGCAGTTGGAGACTGTCCTGATACAAGTCCTGGTTGGGCAGTTGGAGACTGTCCGGGTTGTAGACCAGGCTGAGCAGTTGGTGACTGTCCTGAGAAAAGTCCTGGCTGAGCAGTTGGAGACTGTCCTGATACAAGTCCTGGTTGGGCAGTTGGAGACTGTCCGGGTTGTAGACCAGGCTGAGCAGTTGGAGACTGTCCTGAGACAAGTCCTGGTTGGGCAGTCGGAGACTGTCCTGAGACAAGTCCTGGCTGAGCAGTTGGTGACTGTCCTGATACAAGTCCTGGTTGGGCAGTTGGAGACTGTCCGGGTTGTAGACCAGGCTGAGCAGTTGGAGACTGTCCTGATACAAGTCCTGGTTGGGCAGTTGGTGACTGTCCGGGTTGTAGACCAGGCTGAGCAGTTGGAGACTGTCCTGAAACAAGGCCTGGTTGGGCAGTTGGAGACTGTCCTGAAACAAGTCCTGGTTGGGCAGTTGGAGACTGTCCTGAAACAAGTCCTGGTTGGGCAGTTGGTGACTGTCCGGGTTGTAGACCAGGCTGAGCAGTTGGAGACTGTCCTGATACAAGTCCTGGCTGGGCAGTTGGTGACTGTCCGGGTTGTAGACCAGGCTGAGCAGTTGGAGACTGTCCTGAAACAAGGCCTGGTTGAGCAGTCGGAGACTGTCCTGAAACAAGTCCTGGTTGGGCAGTTGGTGATTGTCCTGGTTGTAGACCAGGCTTAGCAGTTGGAGACTGACCTGAAACAAGTCCTGGTTGAGCACTTGGGGACTGTCCTGAAACAAGTCCAGGCTGAGCTGTCGGTGATTGTCCGGGTTGTAGACCAGGCTGAGCAGTTGGAGACTGTCCTGAAACAAGGCCTGGTTGGGCAGTTGGAGACTGTCCTGAAACAAGTCCTGGTTGGGCAGTTGGAGACTGTCCTGAAACAAGTCCTGGTTGAGCAGTTGGAGACTGTCCGGGTTGTAGACCAGGCTGAGCAGTTGGAGACTGTCCTGAAACAAGTCCTGGTTGGGCAGTTGGTGATTGTCCTGGTAGTAGTCCAGGCTGAGCAGTTGGTGACTGTCCTGAAACAAGTCCTGGTTGGGCAGTTGGTGACTGTCCTGGCTGTAGACCAGGCTTAGCAGTTGGGGACTGTCCAGAGACAAGGCCTGGTTGAGCAGTCGGAGACTGTCCTGACACAAGTCCTGGTTGGGCAGTTGGTGATTGTCCTGGTTGTAAACCAGGCTTAGCAGTTGGAGATTGACCTGAAACAAGTCCTGGATGAGCACTTGGGGACTGTCCTGAAACAAGTCCAGGCTGAGCTGTCGGTGATTGTCCGGGTTGTAGACCAGGTTGAGCAGTTGGAGACTGCCCTGATACAAGACCTGGCTGAGCAGTTGGAGATTGTCCCGAATGCATTCCTGGGTGGGCGGTTGGTGTTTCTCCTGACACATGACCTGGTTGTGCAGTTGGAGATTGTCCCGGTTGTAGACCAGGTTGAGCTGTTGGTGACTGACCCGGTTGAAGTCCAGGAGATACAGTTGTTGCTGATTTTTAAATAAAGGTAAGTTTATTGTTCATATCTACATTATAAGACGTTCATGATATATTTTGTTCATAAGCCATATAATTTAATTTATAGTCCACATTGATACACTTGCAAGCAAGGAAAAAGGCATGTATGGTGCAAATCCACCCCCTTCTAAGACATATTGTTTATTTTCCTTATATGTCACCCAGCACTCTCTTTTTTTAAATGATTTTAAATAAATCATGGACTAACATCTAAAATTATATTCTAATCTAAAATTATTTACCTTACTTACGACAAAGTATAGTTCTACAATAACGCTTCCAATAATTTAATTTGGAAGTATAAAAAAACTAATGTCAATTTGAGACATTAAAGGTAATTAGCAAATACTAACAGAAATACAAATAACACTGAATTAAACTGCAATGTATTGTGGTTTAAAGATAAAGTATGATATGAGTACGGTCACCGTATAAAGAAAACTAAATAAGATACTTACAGATACACGGGCAGAAGAATCGAACTTCGAAGTCAGAGCAGTCGCCATTGTTATCCCAGTTCAAGCATTTAAGACCAGTGTTTAGGTCACATGACACTTTTTGGTGAATGTCTTGAATAGGCGTTCGTGTGTGAACATCCCTGCATTCGATCATTGCTGGGGTATCACAGAACTTGTGAATTCTACGGATTTTGGAGAGAGTTTCCAAGTCCCCGCTTCCAATAGTTGGCCTATCGCTGTTTATCCATGCTGTCCAGCCACATTCAGGATGAGATATCATGGGTCCTACACAAAACATTGATGTGGAATTGATAAACATGAATACACAATAGTGAAATCATTGTTAGTGTTATGTGATTTGAACATCATACTGTTTCAGTTTAATCACCCGTAAACATTTCACGTGGATCTTACTATTCATGATCCTAATAAAAAATATGCGTGAATATTTTATGTGAATGAACATAAGGGTCCTAATGGAATATGTTATCAATGAAACAGTGTTTTGGAAATGCATAGGTATCGTGCTCTGCGAACAAGCTACTGATAAGAATTAATGAAATTGTAGAGTATACTAACTATTTCTTTAAAGGTACATTTGAAATTATGTCGGGGTCAGCTTACTAAAGCAGCAATCTTTCTTATGCAAACAGTGCTGATGTCTCTCAAATAACCATAATTAATACTGAAATACCTGAATTCAGTAGCCATTTCTATTCAGTGGTCAGTTAGTATGCATCCATAGGCCCTACTGCTCTAAACAGGTTAACAGTATTCATTTTTAGAACGACTGTCCTGATAGAAGTGCAGATATTTCTAGCATACTCATCACCTTTATAATCATTCAATATCGCAATCAAAAGTCAATTAATTGCTCAAGTCATTAAAATGACTTGTGCACTGTTACAAAGACAAATAAGGAAACACAGAGAATGATAGTAAAGCATGCCATACGTACTAATTGTTGGTACACTTCCGTTAACCAGTGGAGGGGCAATAGAGGTTGATGACGGGTGAGGTATTGCCGAACAGTTGTCGTACTTGGTACACCGTATCTCGTTGTTGGCACACTGGCAAAGGGAGCAGTCATCTTTGGTATTGGGCCATGTCTCATAGGCCTGCAATCAAAGAAACATATTTATATTTGGACATATCCTCGGTGTCTCTCTAAAGTTTGACCCTCGTTTAAGAATACAATAAGTAAATGTGTGAAATAATAATCATTTTAGCTTATACATGTTATGTATCATTATAGTATGTCTTAGGAATAAAATAAACTACACGCACACGCAGGTTACCACCATTGCGGTACTGTAATGTTTTCAGCATAATCTGTAGTTTTAAAAGTTAAAACCTGTGTTAGCGAAAACTCAAATTAAAGCACTACAAATCATTTATAAAGAAAAGAAACGTTTACGTAACCAAGATATAAAACTCCAGTAAACAAACCTGAGCTACAGTTCCGTCCTCTCTAAGACAGGGACACATTGCTTTTTTGACACAAGTATTCTTATCTTTCAGCAATTCGCCCGCTCCACATACGAGCTTGGTGGCTGGTCTTCGGCACATAGGAACACACGGATTATCAGTGTTACATAGACCAGTTGTCTGGGCATAACCCTCGCAGAGGTCGTTGCATTTGTAAGCACATGACTCCCACACCTCTCCCGGTGGACAAACAGCTGTTTAATAGAAAGATATAGTATAAGTTTATAATAAAAATATCGTTTTATTTCTAAATGTCTACAATTTAAATGACACAAAATATTCTTTTGAACCTAGCTGGTCAATCATGCACCTCTCTCACCTTTAAGATACGGTTTCCTAGGATAGTATATGCAATGCTACCTGAATTCAAAATGTATACATTAAAGATGTTGTTTATTAAAAAGATAAAATAAAGCAACATGGCTAAATGAACTTGTAACAATACCTGTAATGGTAATTGGTGTTACGCTCTGGCCGGTGCCGTGTACTAGTGTTGGTCCAGTGTACGCTGTAGCAGAACACTCGGAGCTCCAACATAAAACACTGACTTCATAGTCGTAGCACGAACCACTTGGCTGGTCCCTATAATAACGAATAGAGAAACGTAAATTATTTTCGTTCAGAAATGGATTAGATGTTAATTTTAAAAAATTACATTAGTACTGTAAGTTAATGAATACAGTGCTTACATTCGAGCTGAATAAATTGTAAATAACGTGCTAGTCAGTATGTATCAGTTCTGTAACTGTTTACATTTCTCACAACTCAGAACATTAAGTTATTCGTGTATACATGAAAAGCATATGCTTTAGCAATTTTGAAAGATGAGTTCACTTTTTAGCTTTGATCGTAAAATAATCGCTTTAACATAGTACATGTACTCTAAAATCTCAAAAACAAAATCGTAGGGAATCGGTGGTTTATTTTCCAGTGAGGTGTATTTTCCAGTCTGGCATATTTTGATGTACTTTTCCAGTGCAAGGAATATAAAGGCAGTGAAAATTCATACTGATATTGGGGCGTGTACACTAAATGGACTTTAGTTTCATTGGGACTTTTGTCTTTTAAATACATTATATCTTATTCTAATTATGGTTTATGTGACTATAACAGTCACTGTTTTATGCTACATAGAGTTAACTTTTTTAAATGCTTATTTCATTATAAACAATAGTCTGTTTACACAGTTTTTCTGCCGCTGATTCAGGGCTGGGCTTTGAGGATGCAGCCACCACCCACCCCTAACCCAAGCTGGACCCGCAGACACGTTTTAGACGAGCTGATACTTATTTCCTCTGTAAAAAAGGGCTAACACCCTGCAGTTATGCACACACTGTTTTCTCTAATTAAACTATGTGAATCATTATTATCTGCTCGCTACTCTCCATCCGGATTCAAGACAGGCTTATTACATGTACCAAGATTGTAGTATGACATACATTTAACTTACTTGTTATAACATCTTAGTCCATTTACGGCATCACAGAGTACATCAACTTGTCCAGCAGCGGAAACCGACGTATGAGTGTTTGTTACCCTACATTTTATGTCTACAATATTCTTACACAAACCAAACTTCGTCTTTAGTGCAGCAATGGTTTCAAGGTCTCCAACATCGCCAGTACCAAAGTTCGGTCGATCGCCGTTAAGCCATGGTGACCAAGCACATCGCAAGTGCAATGTTGGCTCCAGAGGTACAGCGAATGGTGGTTCGATGGTGGTTGTTGGGGTTGTAGTTACATCTACAGAAATACAGATACGGGGATATTATGTTTACTCGTCTGCTTGTACATTTATAATCATATTAATTTAGTAAACCGTTTGAAACTTAAAATACGCAAAGAATTTAACAAGGGAAAGAAACACTGTACAAGTACATATATGTTGCAAACATTCGTTCAATCAATTATGTAGTTGTCTTAGAAAAATCGTCTAAGAATAAAGTATTTTAATAACATAACTTAAATTTATTATTTAAATGGATACAAAGTTGTTCAGTCCGGCTCCTCAAAACACATCAGATTCTAAAGAAATTAAACCAACAGAATAGGTAATTTGGTTACGCACGCAAGTCTAACTTTTTATGATTTAAAAAACAAGTCATACGAAAGTTGACTACCTTGACATTTGCAGAAATATCTTATTTTGTAGTCAGAGCATGGCACAGGTGCATTGTCCGCGTTTCTGCAAGCAAATCCGTCATCAACGTCACAGGTTACCTTCTCCCCAGAGCTATATGACGGTATACCAGTGTCTGTGACACACTCAATTGACGACACCACTCCTCCGACACAGAAAGCATCGAGTTCAGGTTTAGACAGACCTTCGTAATCACCGTCGCCGATCATTGGATTGTCCTGATTAATCCATGTGCTCCAGTGACTCTTGGTGCAGACACTGAGAGTAGGAGTCTGCCCAGAGACATCTGGCTTTGCAGTGGGTGTTTCTCCATGCATGCCTGGTTTTGCAGTGGGTGTTTCACCTGGAACAAGCCCTGGCTGAGCCGTAGGAGACTGTCCTGGTTGTAAACCTGGCTGGGCCGTTGGTTTACCTCCAGATACAAGGCCTGGCTGAGCAGTTGGTGACTGTCCTGGTTGAAGACCTGGATGTGCAGTCGGAGACTGTCCTGACACAAGTCCTGGTTGGGCAGTTGGTGACTGTCCAGGTTGAAGACCAGGCTGAGCAGTCGGAGACTGTCCTGGCTGTAGACCTGGCTGTGCAGTTGGTGACTGTCCTGGCTGTAGACCTGGCTGTGCAGTTGGTGACTGTCCTGGATGAAGTCCTGGCTGTGCAGTTGGTGATTGGCCTGGCTGTAAACCTGGTTGAGCAGTTGGTGTTCCCCCTGAAACAAGTCCTGGATGTGCAGTTGGTGATTGTCCTGGCAGTAGACCTGGTTGTGCAGTCGGTGACTGTCCTGGGTGAAGACCTGGTTCTGCAGTCGGTGACTGACCTGGCTGTAAACCTGGTTGAGCAGTTGGTGTTTCTCTAGATACAAGGCCTGGCTGGGCTGTAGGAGACTGTCCTGACACAAGTCCTGGTTGGGCAGTTGGAGACTGTCCTGGCTGCAGACCTGGTTGCGCTGTAGGCGACTGACCGGGGTGTACACCTGGTTGAGCAGTTGGTGTTTCACCAGATACAAGGCCTGGCTGAGCTGAAGGTGACTGTCCTGGTTGAAGACCTGGGTGGGCAGTTGGTGTTCCACCGGAAATAAAACCTGGTTGAGCAGTGGGTGCTTGAAAGAAAAACGATAACTGTTACTTATAAAGACAACTAGCAAATATCATACAAAGCAGCTTTGAAAAGTATCACTTCTCAATAGTCTATGCACAAAATAGTGTATACGTATTTAAATTCGCCAGCTCAATTTCTGCGATATGGTCGATTTGGGAAGTTGTAGATATATTCATAGAACTTGTTATTCGCGAAAACAGACACTGAAAATCAGAACTTTGCACACAAATAAAAACCAAAGCTTTGAGAATCCATTTTATACTTTTTTTAATTGTATATGTATACAAATGCAGACGAATTGAAACAAATATTTCCATTATGTAGACACTTATCAAAATTACTCCAGTTATCAATTAAACTTTAATTTTGTATACTGCCGTTGTTATCGCTATATATCATCACCAGCACATCGCCTATAGATAAACAAAATGGGTACTATACACTCTATAAAGTACAAAAGGGTTATTAGCTATCCGATTATGGCATACAAATGGCTAACGTTTTCTTCACGACTTTTTACTTCAGTTATGACAAGAAATAAATTCAGTTTTAAGTGTTCGTTTAATGCATTTCTTTAATAGATTTCTTTGTTTGGGTATATGTTTGTACATGCTAATAACGTTTTCATAACAAAAGTATTATATATAATTGGTGTAAACACGTGACAGTAATTTGCTTATCACTGACACGACCATTTGACTATGATATAGATATATGGACAAAAATATTCGCTGTAAATATTAATTTGCGAAGAGACGATTCCCACGAATATCGCGAAGATGTGAAGCCCTCATTTTTTTCAGCATATACTTACTGAAAAACATTAGTTGGTAGAAAAGGCCTGTACATTTTGTAAACATACATCGGCATGTAAAGTTACTTTAAAGGGACATACCCTATAACTGATGTCAAACTAAATAACCTCCAAAACATAAATAATAATAATATCTTTGGAAGCCTTATAACTTAACCTAAAAGTTTCAGCTATGCATTCCCAGACATTATCGATAAAATCAGCGGTTTAAAATATACTGCAGTACCGTAAACCATTCAATAGTCTATGTAGAGTTGTTGATGTACAATTAATGGATGGATGCGATTTATTACAGAAAGCCTCTATATTAATTAATTGTGGTAAAATGAGGCATTTTTCGCCACAGGTTCTTCTTTAAAATTATTTATATGTATTTATTTATCATTTTACGTTCATTGAACACATAATCTATGTTTCGAGAATATAATCTGCTAGATGTAGGGAGTGCCTCTTTAAAGTAAAACGGTAAACTAAGTTTATTTACACTGTCATCTGATAATAGTTAAACGGGCCATTTCTATGTTTATATCTAAAAATAGATTTTAAAATATATTACAGAAAATCATGTTGCAACTCACTCTGGCATGTTGTTTCAGCGCACTCATAGCGAATTCTGTAATCTTGACAGCCGATCGGATAATTCTGGAACTCGTCGCAGACCAGGCCGTGTTGTAGGGTACAAGTAGTGATATCTCCTGCCACCTTGCTAGATTGACCATCAAGTGTTTCACACTGTACATCACTGATAGACCCTCTCTGACAAAATCTTGAAAGTTCTTCCGGCGTCATTTTCTCATTGTCCCCACCAAGTGGTTCTACTGTATGCCTATCGATCCACATAGACCAACGTTTCACTGTCTCACAAATTTGCCCTGGGGCCGCAGTGGGAGTCTGACCGGAAAGCGGTATGGGCTGAGCTGTAGGGGTTTGTCCTGGCAGTAAGCCTGGGGCAACTGTTGGTGTCTCGCCGCTTGATCCTGGTGGCCTAGCAGTCGGTATTTTTGTGGAACCATTATCTCCGTACGGGACCGTCGGTGTTTGACCACTGATACCTGGCGGCATTGCGGTTGGTGTAAGTGTAGAACCTAGTTTCGGTCCTAGTGTAGAAAATTTATCATTGTAACCTGGAGGTTTTGAAGGTCCTGAAATACATTTAATTTATATATTAATTGGAAACTTCGCTGTAATCTAGGGCTTCAGAATTCTCGACGGAAACGCGTTTGATATATGCTTGTCTTAATATTGATATAAGACAGACAATTTGAATAGCACTAGATGCATGTAGTACATGATCTTAATCAAGACTCTGCCAGCACCTTAATATTGCTTTATTATGGTAAGTTCAATCACACAAGCGTTTTTATACTACCAAGAATGAATTATTATTCAATTCAGTTTTTTTCAAAAAAGAAGATTCTACACTAAGAGTCCTTTTTTAAGAGCAAAAAACGGCTTTTTATCCATCGTTTTTCACTCAATGTTACATCAAATCACAAAAATGAAATTAGCACACCAGAAGTAGATCTAAAAGTTTACATAAGATATTGGTGAATATGTGTCGTGATTTTGGCTATTCTAAAATGTGTTTAAATAGTACTATACGGAGAGAGGAAATATTTTTCTTTCGCTACAACTTATCTGTACTTGAATTATCGCCTTTTATAACCATATAACCATGTAATTATAACAACTGAAATTTGCCTCCACTGATTAAGCTTTTGATTATCTAGTAGCAACGATCAATCGAACTTTTAAAATTCAATCCTTGGGACCAATATTTTACACATACATGCCAGAATGCTTGGTTAATTTACTGTATGTAGTCTATACAAGCCTTCTCGACAAAATCAAAGTTTTACCTTTACATGTTATGAGTTAAAGTTCATATTTAATTCTTTTTATTTATTTGATATACTTTAGAGATACATTTTCGAAAAAGAAAACGTTAAACAATGTTGCAAAATAACTGTGCAATAAATGTACTTACCGTGACACACAGTTTCCTGACACTGGTATCTAATCATGTAGTCTTGACAATCTAATGGGAAGTTGTTGAAGTTGTCACAAAGCAGACCAGTTGTTGGGTTACAGTCAACAATGTCTCCGGTTTCGTAGTACGGTTTGCCGTCCGCTGATGCGCACTCCGCAGTCACAATTTTTCCAGTGCCACATAACTGTTTCAGTTCTTCACCAGTCATTGACTACATTGGGAGAATTAAGTATAATTTGTAATAATATATCATCTTTTTTACAAATAACGCTGCGTGTACAATGTATTGATAAAATTTAAATGCCGCCGTGAACTTCGGCACTTTTCATTGAAATCATCATTATTTGGCTGTCAGCACTAAAGTTTACCGTTTTATGATGGAACCAGTCCACAGTGTCACGGATACTTTTGCGAAACATCATTTACTTGTCAATCCTATACTCCTCGAGTATTGAAGGTTCATGTAGCAGTACTCAACTCAAGGGAAGAAATGGTAAAACAAAATACTAACAGTGTTTATTGGATCTAAATAATAAACACACTTGGATAGGCATAATTATGTAGAGCACTATTACATGCATTATAAAATATGATACTAGTAATAAAACCGGTTAGCAGTGTTTAAAAGAATAATGGGCTGTGCTAAAAGGGTTTTTAAGTTCGCGGTCATTACGTATAGTAGAATATATTCTTAATTTCAATCGGTTTATAATACTAGTAGTTTGGAAAAGATATTTTATTTTGTCAGGACACGTACCTCTTTGTCACCATCGCCTACAGTCGGCTTATCTCTGTTCACCCAGCTACTCCATTTGGACACGATTGCACAAACTGTGGTTGGAGCTGCTGATGGAGTGACAGTTGTTCCGAGACCTGGAACACCTGGGGTTGGGGTTTCCGCTGTTTGGAGCCCTGGGATTAAGGTACCCGGGACGCCCATTGTAGTTGGAGCTGCAAAAGGAATGGTTTATCAATTAAGAAAATATGTAAGTCTCGATACTGACAGGCTTACTTAAGGTAGTACCCTAATAAAATACTCTTATCTCAATTTTAATGAGCTAGCCAAGGTTGTGAAGCATTGGACTGAAGATCTTTTGAGGTTTTTGGGGCGTAGGTTCATCATCCGGCCGGAATCAAATTTTTTTTTTTACTTTTTCTTCTTTTGTTTTCATTATTTTCCTTTTCTTCATATGTTTATTTGTTTTTAGACCAAAACAAATTAAATATTTTTTCGAATTAGTATAAGCTTATTTGAACATTTTATTACTTGCAGACACGTCTAAAATCGTCGATCGAGATTTTCAAAATCAAATTATTTTAGATAAAGACGGTAAAACATTGTGAATTTTTTTGGCATGCTGTTCCCAAAATATTAGATAATTTTTAATATACAAAAAGTCATGCCCCATTTATTCATTTTTCTTAAAAACTTTGATGTTCAAAATTGAACATGGCCAAAAAAGTACATGCAAAATGTAATACTATCTGATTATTTCATAAAAGTTTTATAAAACTTGTTGATTATATAGTAAATGGTTGTAATTTCTGAAAGAAAACATAGTTCTTGTTACTCTGATACCAAATCTGTACCAAAGTTTTGAATAATAAATGAAATACGTGTATTTTCTTATCTCTTGTGTGATGTCATTTTTATACATAATTCCAAAATGGGGGTAGGGCTATTCAAATTCCTATAACTTTTTTTTCACGGTAAAATTCTTTTAAAATTTGTTTTTAAATCCAGGAAATAATACAGATTAAGAAAATATTAGAGCTTTTAATGATTTGAATTGGTGCCCATTAGGGGTGTACTACCTTAAATAGTTTATGTATTTCAAGGTTTGAACAGATAAATTAAATCAAACACATGAATGATATTGACAAATTCGACATTTTATGATGCTGTTTAAAATATGATTACATGTACTCGTATAACAATGGTCCAAAGTATTAGTGATGTATCAACATAATGTACTTTGTGAATAAAACATGTCAGTCCATTTAGCATTGAAAAATTAACATGTGATAACTGACCTGCAGTACGATTATTAAAGTTTCTGAATACTGTACTACAATCAACTCAAAAGACAATAACAAAAGGTACGATTATCGAAACCTCTTTTTACAGCTATTTGATGGACTAATCTGATACAAACATTATGTTCTGATGTGTTTATGCGCATTTGTATATTATCACAAAAGTTATACTCACGTCCACATATTTGCTCCTGACACTGATATCTGATCATGTAGTCTTGGCATCCGATAGGGTAGTTGTCCATTCCTTTACAAACCACCCCGCTAGCTAGGTCGCAAGTAGTTCCGAGATCACCGGCACTGTAACTTGGTATCTTATTGATTGTCTGGCATTCTACTGAGAGAAGTTTGCCTGATCCACAGAATGCGGCTTTCTCAGCATTAGTCATCGACTCAGTTTCATCAGTGTCAACTGATGGTGTGTTTCTATTGATCCATGTTGACCATTTAGTAACAACAGCACAGGTGGTTGTCTGAATCCCTGGATGCGCCGTTGGTGTCTCGCCGGTTACCTGACCGGGCACAGCAGTTGGAGACTGGCCTGGCTGAAGACCTGGATGAGCAGTTGGAGACTGACCTGACACAAGGCCTGGCTGAGCTGTTGGTGACTGACCTGGTTGAAGTCCTGGTTGAGCAGTTGGTGATTGACCTGGTTGAAGTCCTGGCTGGGCAGTTGGTGACTGACCTGAAACGAGACCTGGCTGAGCTGTTGGTGACTGACCTGACACAAGACCTGGCTCAGCAGTTGGTGACTGACCGGACACGAGGCCTGGCTGAGCAGTTGGTGACTGACCTGGTTGAAGTCCAGGCTGAGCAGTTGGCGACTGACCTGGTTGAAGTCCTGGCTGGGCAGTTGGTGACTGACCTGACACGAGGCCTGGCTGAGCAGTTGGTGACTGACCTGGTTGAAGTCCTGGTTGAGCAGTTGGTGACTGACCTGACACGAGGCCTGGCTGAGCGGTTGGTGACTGACCTGGTTGAAGACCTGGTTGAGCAGTTGGTGACTGACCTGGCTGAAGTCCTGGTTGAGCAGTTGGTGACTGACCTGGTAGAAGTCCTGGTTGAGCAGTTGGTGACTGACCTGGTTGAAGTCCTGGCTTGGCAGTTGGTGACTGACCTGAAAAACCTGGCTGGGCAGTTGGAGACTGACCTGACACAAGACCTGGCTGAGCTGTTGGTGACTGACCTGGTTGAAGTCCTGGCTGGGCAGTTGGTGACTGACCTGGCTGAAGTCCTGGCTGGGCAGTTGGTGACTGACCTGATACGAGGCCTGGCTGAGCTGTTGGTGACTGACCTGGTTGAAGTCCTGGTTGAGCAGTTGGTGACTGACCTGGCTGGAGACCTGGCTGAGCTGTGGGTGTCTCTCCAGAGTGCATTCCTGGCTGCGCAGTTGGTGACTGACCTGACACAAGACCTGGCTGGGCAGTTGGAGATTGACCTGACACAAGGCCTGGCTGAGCTGTTGGTGACTGACCTGGTTGAAGTCCTGGTTTAGCAGTTGGTGAGACTAAAGCCTGGCTGGGCAGTTGGAGATTGACCTGACACGAGGCCTGGCTGAGCAGTTGGTGACTGACCTGGTTGAAGTCCTGGTTGAGCAGTTGGCGACTGACCTGACACAAGACCTGGCTGGGCAGTTGGAGATTGACCTGACACGAGGCCAGGCTGAGCTGTTGGCGACTGACCTGGTTGAAGTCCTGGTTGAGCAGTTGGTGACTGACCTGACACGAGACCTGGCTGAGCAGTTGGTGACTGGCCTGGTTGAAGACCTGGTTGAGCGGTTGGTGTCTCTCCAGAGTGCATTCCTGGCTGGGCAGTTGGTGACTGACCTGACACGAGGCCAGGTTGAGCAGTTGGTGACTGCCCTGGCTGAAGACCTGGCTGAGCTGTTGGAGACTGACCTGAAACGAGACCTGGCTGAGCAGTTGGTGATTGACCTGACACAAGGCCAGGTTGAGCAGTTGGTGACTGACCTGACACGAGGCCAGGTTGAGCAGTTGGTGACTGTCCTGGCTGAAGACCTGGCTGAGCTGTTGGAGACTGGCCTGAAACAAGACCTGGTTGAGCCGTTGGAGACTGACCTGGTTGAAGACCTGGATGAGCTGTTGGTGTCTCTCCGGAGTGCATTCCTGGCTGCGCAGTTGGTGATTGACCTGAAACAAGACCTGGTTGCGCAGTTGGTGACTGACCTGGTTGAAGACCTGGCTGCGCTGTTGGTGTTTGCACACTCTGCAGTCCTGGTGCTAATGTTGACACTGTCGCTGTAATTTAAATGATTGCTTTATTTGATTTCGTATGATCATATATGTGATAGAGGCTGAACGAAAAAATCTTAATGAATTATTAACATTTTAAAATACATTAAGTACAACGTTAATGGAAAATATAATCCACAGACAAAATTTTTCAGTCAACAAAGCCGGTCAAATCAGTGCCATTACACGTGTCATTGTGACGTTAAAACCATCTTATATTTACTTTAATTTTTTTAGTTCTAAGGTCGCTTTAATTCTTGAAAAATGTATTTATTATTTTGCGTACATTTAGCCTATTATTAATATTTTCAGAAAATTATCTGCTAAATTTAGGGTATTCCCCTTTAATGCAAGCTATATTAATGGAAGCGTTTAAGTAAACCTCTTGCGTTTTCGTTTAAGGCAATACGCGATGATCGTGTTAGAAAAACAATGAAAAGTTTATCAATTACATAGATTTTATTACCATCGTTGTTAGAAACTTACGTTCACAATCACAGAAGTATCTAACTTTGTAATCTTCACAGGGAACAGGGTAGTTTTCATCATTTCTGCAGGTAAATCCACTTGTTATGTCACAAGTAGTGCCAATTGCTCCAGCGCTGTAGAAAGGTATACCAGAAGTTGTCTCACATTCTAATTGAGTAATGCGCCCGTCACTACAAAGCTCTTTCTGTTTTTGTAAGGACATAACCTCGTGTTCAATGTAACTCATATCAGTTGTTGGAGTCATATTGTTTATCCATGGAAGCCATCTTGGTTTACAGGTTGACGGCTGCGGAGTTGTTTGAGTAAGTGCCGTTGTTGAGGCGCATTCGTCACAGAAAACTCTTATTTCATAATCCATGCAGCTTCCATCTGTCTGATTCTGCGCAAAGCAGACGAGACCTTTTATTTCGTTGTTGCAGACGACATTTTTCTCACCAGCTTGGTCATATGGGATATGTGTACCGACTGTTCTACATTCTGTTACGGTTACATAATTCATTTCGCACATACTGATCATATTTCTAAGTTCCCAAGCAGTTTCATATTCTCCTACCATATCCGGTTTACTAGCACTAACCCATGGTGTCCAGTAAGCGCAAGTAGTCGTAGCAACGCCTGTGACGGTACTCTGAGAGTAAATGCCAGTTGCAGGAGTAGTTTTTGTTGCTGGAGTTGTCTTTGGAGCTTGGGTGGTCAACGGTGTTCGTGATGGTGACATGCATCCCAACATATTGAATCGCATAGCAATACCGTCATGCCACTCTAATGGATGAAGTCTGTAAACAGAAATTAACATGTATTTGTTTTTACTTGTTTTTACTTGTTTTAACTTGAATTTTGCATTCTTAATACTTATTCAGAAAAATAATCTTTATCATGTAATACAATATTGTACGATATAATACCTTATCCATCTGGCTGTTATCAGAGGGAACTTGTGCGTGACTGGTGTAGTGTTATCGATGTTGCCTGTGAAAACCATTGGTGTGTTATCATTCACAGATGTCGGTACAGACTTGAAATGTTTGCCATCTGTACTGTAGAATATTTCATATTTTGTGACCCACTGAGGAAGCTCCGCTCGACCTTGTGTGACAACGCCTCCAACATAGTATGGGGCCAAGAAATCGACCTGAATATATTGTTTCAAGTTGTTTTCTCTGCAACAAATATTAATTACAATTATTCATTTTTATCTGTAGCACCGTCAACGTATATCGAACATTTAGGTAATAAAAGTTTCTTAAATGTTATTAGGGGTATGTGGTGTATATTTTTACTTTTTACAAGTATCATAAAAGAAAGAACACAAACTTTGCAATTTATGAGCATCACAGGTAAATTGGGTAAAGTAATGTAAAACCCATTAAGTTGAATGGCGATCTATCTGTATTATGCAATTGTTTTAAGGTTTTCAATTTACCGTGGAACCCAGGCTCCTGCAAAACTTCCGTCCTTGTCTCCATAAAGACGAGCCCTTTCCGGTCCGGTTGTTATGTCCTTTGAAGATGAGGCACTCAACTGCTGGTCTTTGACGACCAAATGATTTTCAACACCCATAGGTAGCTTACAGACTGAAATGCATATTTTCATACTTACTGTAATTTGTTTTTGATTGCGCATAATGTTAACCAAATAAAACTATAAACAAATACCAACTACATTCCAACAGTTAGTTGTCAAAATAACTTGTTGTTTATTGTTTAATTGAAAGTAAACAATGCAATATCTATTCAATCATATTTTGGGAAATTGGGCAGTATTATCTTTGCTTCAGTGAGGACTATTCAATTTAAATATTTTACTAATATGTTACGACATGGGAAGACTCAAACACTTAAACACTTAAGATGTTTACCCCTTCAATCTTTATGGTTGCTGAGTAAATATTATAATAGACAAGTATTCCTTTCCGTTCAGTAAATCTATATTTAGAACAACAAATTTCTTACAAGATGGAGGTATCAGTGGAAGTCCTGGTACTGTTACGATGTTTCCGTATACAGATGTAGTGCTACCTTGTGCAGTGCCGGGCGTCGTAGGTGAACCAGAAGTTTTATTTGGTGCAACTGTCGTTTCCGGTGCTTGTGTTGTCACTAATGGTGTCTGTGGTATATCTGGATTACATCCTAAGATGTTGAATCGGAAAGCTGCAGAAGCACCGTGCCAAGCAATGGGATAGATGCGCACATACTGTGCAGTGATGTTACGATTGAATAAGTGTCGTCTGACGCCATTGTTGTCTCTGTTTGCTGTAAACTCCTTTGCATTACTGTCTCCTAGTTTATCGGAGTATGGTATGAATGTTTTACCGTCGATACTTGTGCTTACTGAGTATTTTGTCAGCCATCTTTGTCCGCCATTTTCTCCTTGAGTACGAATACCACTGATAAGTTTTGGATTCTTGAAATCAACCTGTATCCATGGCTTCTTGTCATCGGGTCTACATCAGGAATATGTTATCATTTAATGAGCATACATCATTTAATTCGACCATCATTTTGCATTTAAACATTGATATAAAATGAATACATTAAGAAATGTGTAAAGAAAATTCCATGTAATTTAGCACCCCAAATATCTAAATTCATTTCCTTTACGCTAAACTCACAAAAGTTTTGTGGATGTGTATAATAAAACCAAAAGTTAAAATTCAAATTTGATTTGAAGGTCTACCGTTTTCTCCACTGTGAATATATGTTTTATCCGATTATATTCAAATACTTTACAAACCATATATGATATGTACAAACTATAGATATAAAACCAAGATTCCTTTAATAAATTCTGAGTCCTGACCTTGGTGCCCAGGCAGATCCACTGTAAATTCGTCCATTCTCTGGTGTTAAAGTCTGGCCCTGTGTGGATGACGCCGTAATCTGGCTATTCCCAACGATGAGGGAATTCTCAAGACCCATAGGTGTCAAGCACACTTTAAAATATAATGTCATATACTTGATAGTGTTGTGTTTTACAAATAGCAAATACAAGCCTGCACATTTGCGTTGTTGTTGTGTTTCTAATGTTCTCCGTCTTACCCTTTCGGATAAAACTGGGGTGTGTAATTAATTTCTTATTTACACGACAACTACATGATGACTCGAATGAGCTTCTGCAATATAGTGGTGAACGTTCTTGTTTTTTAATCAGGAGGATCATGATTTAATTGCAAGTCAGTACGCACGAGGCGTATTTTTGGCCAGTACGCTTAGTTCACAAGACAGTGAAGGGATACACGTAATACTTGATTATTTATATTTAACTGTTCGTTTGACAATGAGTGGCATATCGAGAGACATTAATTTAAGCCTAAACATCCTCCTATACAACAGAGCTAGAACAATTACAAAGCCGTTTATCATATCATTGACAACAATTGGAAGAAATTCTAATAATATAACATTGTCTGTGTATTTAAATAGGTGTCCAATGTATATTGTAGAAATGAAGTTATTTATAAAACAAAGTTTAACTCATACGTTACCTCTTGGAGGGGGCTGCATGTTTGGCATAGGAGGGAAAACCATCTGGCCAAACTTAGCAGTCGTCTTATATTGCGATGGTTCGCCAGTTCCCGGGTGTGGAACAGCCGTTGGTGTTGCGTTCACACCTATAGGTGGTTGAGCCGTTGGTGTTTGTCCAGAGACGAGAACAGGGGCAACTGTTGTAGTAGCAATGGGTTCCGTCGGGTTACAACCGAGGATTTCGAAAATTAGGGACGATGCTTCGTGCCAAGTTTTCGGATATATTCGGACATATCTGCCAATAATATTGCGGTTAAACAGTCGTGTTACTTCAGTCGTGTTGTCAGTATTTCCGCTGAAAGACTTTGGTGTTGTACTGTTAATTACATCGGAGTATGGTGTAAAATTCTGACCGTCAAGGCTTGTGAAAACTTGATAAGAAGTGACCCACTCTGCTTTGTAAGAACTGCCCATTGTTATTACGCCGGAAATAGTTTTAGGTTCAAGGAAGTCAACTTGAATCCATGGTGCCTTGTCGTCTGGCCTAAAAGTAATTCATACTGTTTGTAGACTTTGTAAGCAATATAAACTTGAATGCATCAACAATAGATAAATCAAGAAGACTCAAATTTTGTATCTATGTATTAAGGGGACATGTGTAGTTTTACAAAATGTGAATGAAACAGAGAAACTTTTTAAGTTCCAGTAATAGATCTTACAATAGTCTCTAAGTAATAATATTCAGTAATTATTCTTACTCTGGTGTCCATGGTAGTTTAACACCTGTAGCTTCCCTCTTTGACAGTAAATGTCCGAGGCCAAGGGCAGACGACGCCGTTAGCTGAGAGGCAGTTATAATTAATTTGTTTCCAATACCCATCGGAATTGTACAAACTGAAAACAATATCTTAGGGGTATAACTAGAGTTCTACATATACTCACATGCATGTTTTTAGTATAAAAATATAAAGGAAAACTTCCGAAACAGAATATTTCGGACGCATTATATCTTAAGTGGATAATGCACGACGATAATATGTAGTCTATTGCAGTCAAGATGATAACAATTCTTAATTAAAAGACAATTCTACGTTAATTTTAAACGGCCATATTTTACGAAACGTTAAATGCAATTATTATATTGGAATTGTAACCTGGCAAGATCTGTGTAACACCTAATGTAGTCGACTGCATTGGTGGAATCGCAGTCGGTGTCTCAGTTGTCTGTGTACCCGGTGCTTCAGTTGGAACCGCGCTGAAAATAGATATCTTAAAACTGCAGATTAAAACATGTAATTGAGCGATGTCTTCAATATTTTCTTCCGGAATACACCAGTTAATACCGAGGACAACTTTGCCTCATTCACTGATGCGGAACTTTAAATGTTCATACAACTGAAGTGTGTTAGTGAAAAAGTTCTACTT
This sequence comes from Saxidomus purpurata, assembly GCA_022818135.1. NCBI lineage: Eukaryota > Metazoa > Mollusca > Bivalvia > Venerida > Veneridae > Saxidomus > Saxidomus purpurata. Next base: position 28,556,684 of record JAFMSR010000013.1, read on the forward strand.
CCTGTAAATAAAGATGTTGTGCTGTTATCATGTAAGCATTATGTTTCGCATTGTGTTTCCTATTGCCAGGTGGCAATTAAAAAGAGGTAAAAAGTTTAAGATTACGGATTAATCTCTTGATAAACGAAATGGATTTTGTAGATAACAATTAGCCCTTGGATGCTGAAGTACTTCATTTATTACTGTCAAAATAACAATCAAATATAGGAGAAACTTTTCCGTCAGGATTTTTTCTCTCACAATACCTGTAACAGCCGATTAGATTGAATCTAAGTCCAATTCCCGAGGAGCCTCCTCCAATTACAGTTAGTCGGACATATCTGGTTTCGATATTTCTGTTTAGCATATTCTTCATAATAGACTCCTTGTCTGTGTTTCCATTGAAAATCTTAGGAGTTCCTCCTGGTACTTCAGAATACGGTGTGAATGAGAACCCGTCTAATGACGTAGACAGATAGAATCTTGAAACCCATTTATCGGTATTAGGCAGTCCTTGAGTAAGAATACCAGACACGACTTTTGGTTTCAGGAAATCAATTTGGATCCACTGTTTTCCTGACGTTGTGCTTTAAGGCAAAATTTGTAAATTAACGCCTTTGTTTAAACACATGCCCTTTTTCTTTAAAGTTTTAATTTATTTCTTAAAATTACATGTATAATTTATCTTATTGTTAATGTACATCTAAGCGGGATAATTTGACTACAGCAATTAAATAGCACCTCAATCTGGTCGTCGTACTGTAAAGAACATTTTACCGCTACTAATAGATGCAAAAGTGTTTTAAATTTCGGATTAAAATAATTTCGATAAATTACAATCATTTGTAAAAATGTAATCCGTTACCTTGGTGACCATCCTCCAAACTCATTGTACAGTCTAGCTGCAGCTGCCCCAGATTGTCTGTCTAGCTCTGTACTGGCCTTCAGCTGATTGTCATGTACCATTAGAGAGTTATCTATTCCCATGGGCTCCAAACAAACTGTAATTCAAAGCATACAATAATATTGACTTGCAATACATGCCTCTATAAGCGCATTATAGTGCATGTCGCAATATTGTGAAACTTACATAAGGTATTGTTTTCCTAAATAAGAGTCAATAAGTATTGATTGACACCCGACCTCTGAACAACCATGATAGATATGACTAGTCTGATCCGGATCTAACTAAAATCTTAGATATAAAATAATTTGTTTTGTGAAAAATTATATTCGAGTTTTCTCAAAAGATGCTAATTGGAAATGTCAGTCTTTGTTGTTTTTATATAATGCGGTTAACTAATAAGTGTTCCTGATTTCTGCAGGTGAAACCGAGACCGATCACTGTTTAAACTTAGATTTTTGCTAGTAAATACCTAGACAGATGCAATTGGTTTCCAAATTAAAACTGTGGAACACAAAATGTGTACCTGGTGCAGCAGTTGGTGCTCCGGTTCCTGATTGTGGTGGTTTTGCTGTTGGTGTTTCTGTTGGGCCAATGTGTGGGTGAGCCGTAGGAGAGCCCCCAACTGATAGATGGTGGAACCAGTGTAGTCTGTTGTAGAATTGGGCCATAACAAGATAACACATCAAACCTTAGTGCAATTCCATTGTGCCATGACCGTGGACTGATTCTTACATATCTTGCGTCAATTTCTCTATCCAGCATAGATCTTACAGGTGTATTTCGATCAAAGTTAGCCGTGAATGTCGTTGGTGACTTCACTACATTCTGGTCTGTGTACTTATACCAGTGACTTCCATCAAGGCTGGTTTCCAACACGAAAGATTCAACCCATTGGTCAGCGTCCGAACGGCCCATGGTTACAAGACCAGCAATACGCTCAGGATGTCCGAAGTCGACTTGAATCCATTGTTGATTATCGGAGAATCTGGTATTAATACATGTTCATTTTAAAAACACATAAGTGAAAGTTCACCATTTCAAATCTAATCTGTTTTACTACCAATTAATGAATTTGAGCTAGATACAGATTATAATGAACAAGATCAACTACTATACAATGTATGCTCCCTTAATCATGTGACCGTTGTTAAAATATGATTTCATAGCGGCTCATTTTATTCAAATTCTGTAAATATCTCATTCATTTATTCTGTAGTGTGTTAATGTTCGTTTTTTTCTTTCTTTCTTGATTTTATATTGAACCACTAAACCTTTTTTGAAGTATATATATAACATCTTTTAAATCTATTTAAGAAGACAACTGGTGAAAATCAGTGTAACAAGAAATTAAAAAATTGTATAGTCCTCGTTATTATAGATTAACATATCGCTAGTTAGTTTCTAGAAAATTAATGCTGGGTCGGTAATTTTTTTTTTGCAATATTAATCTTTATTGATACACAAATAAACGCTTTGCTGGAATTCGGCTGGCCTAAACTGTCATGAGTATATGTAATTTATTTATTGAATAGGTATAATTGTTCTATGTTTTCTAATGTAACATGTCATATTTTAGGATTAACAATTGCCACCTGTGATGATAATTTCTCATCATCTGAATAAATATTACAATATTCCTTCCTTATCATCATTACCCACCTAACTTTAGTAAAAGAAAAAGGTTTAATGTTTTTATAAATCTTTTTTCATGCCTAAGGCACATCAAGGTTTGAGCTAGTTTGCCAGTAGTATGAACAAAACCTCTGTGATCGAACGTGAAAATAAAAAGAAGGGGTCGATGTAAGAAAACAATTCAATACAAACTGAAAAGTTTTTGACAAATCTAATTTTGTGCTATCTTCATTTTTGCATACGGGAAAATTTCTCAAGTTTAGCTACAAAATGTGGCGTCAAACGTTTATATTTAAATAGGTTCCATCTCTTTGCACTAAAATATGTATGTTGTGCCTGGGTTTGTTACTGCATAATTTGTTTTCAGTTTAATTTCAATTTTTGAAATATGATAAATGTAAATTTCCGCAAGTGCAAAAATCCAAAACATCACCTGGCCCCTTCAAAGCATTCACCAGTAGGCAATAAACACGTTGACAATTTTTTGTTCTTCTGCAATATAAAACCCTCTGTATGTGTCATACCTTGGTACCCATGCACCGGCACCATTTCCATCTGCTGCTTTGCTCAGACGTCCATTTGATGCTTCAAAACTGAAGTTGTATGCTGTTGAAGCCGAAAGTTGGCTGTCTGAAATAACAAGAGGGTTGGCAACACCTATTGGTATATCGCAGTATGGGCGAGGTGTAGGCGTTTCTCCTGAGAATAATGGTGGACGTGCTGTGGGAGTTACCTCCGAAAAAGTTGGTGGTCGTACTGTGGGCGTTCCTCCTGGCAAGAACGGTGGAGATACGGTTGATGTTGTATCTGGAGTTAAAGTGGCTGAAAAGCAAAATAGATCAAAATTAGTCTTGTAGAAATGGTTTGTTAGTTTGCGTTTCAGTCTTTGTTATAGGATCATCAAAATTGTAATTTCCAAGAATAGACATGTTTAACTTTACTCAAATATTGACCAGTCTTGTAGAAAAACATATTGCATTGAAATACGTAAATAAGAATTGTGTTTTGCGTCAAATTATTAAATCTTGTCTTATCTGTATGATATCGAAAATGTTTATAAAGTTGTATGATTACGTGTTAAGTGATTAATACAAAGTTAATATTCTTGTCTACATAAAACCGCAAATAATTCGCATATGCATCTACATGGCAATGTCATACCAACCAATTAAAATACATTAAAGTCAGGTATATACACGTAAAACTTCAACATATAAAAATTGGAACTTACTAACTCTGCAGTCGCAGTAAACCTGTACAGCATAATCCTCACATTTACCATCCTTTTGATCTGACCCATAACATCTGAACCCATTAGTTATGTCACATGTTACCTTCTCACCCATTTCCATTCCCGATTTCTCAGATATAAGACCCGTGCATCTGATCGCTACGATATGACTATTTGTACAGAAGTCATATTTCTTTCTGAGTTCTGGAAGGGGTTCTAGATCATCCCCGGTGATAGATGGTGTGCTGATGCTCATTGGTTTCGTCCATCCGTGAGCACATTCGTACTGGGTCTGCACTGGAGTTACATGCATGCCTGGGGTTTGTCCGCTGACAAATGGTGGTTCAGCAGTTGGGGTTTGTCCCGACACAAGGCCTGGATGAGCTGATGGCGACTGTCCGGGATGGAGACCTGGCTGTGCAGTTGGTGTCTCGCCTGGATGTATGCCAGGCTGTGCTGTCGGTGATTGTCCAGGCTGGAGACCTGGGTGAGCTGTTGGAGATTGACCTGGAAGGAGGCCTGGCTGCGCGGTTGGAGTTTCTCCAGAAACAAGCCCTGGCTGTGCTGATGGCGACTGTCCGGGATGGAGACCTGGCTGTGCAGTTGGTGTCTCGCCTGGATGTATGCCAGGCTGTGCTGTCGGTGATTGTCCAGGCTGGAGACCTGGATGAGCTGTTGGAGATTGACCTGGAAGGAGGCCTGGCTGAGCGGTTGGAGTTTCTCCAGAAACAAGCCCTGGCTGTGCTGTTGGTGACTGTCCGGGATTTAAGCCTGGCTGAGCTGTTGGAATACCTCCTGAAACAACACCAGGTTGAGCTGTTGGGGATTGACCTGGAAGGAGGCCTGGCTGAGCGGTCGGAGTTTCTCCTGAAACAAGCCCTGGCTGTGCTGTTGGTGACTGTCCGGGATTAAGCCCTGGCTGTGCAGTTGGTGACTGTCCGGGATTAAGGCCTGGCTGTGCTGTCGGTGACTGTCCGGGTTGAAGACCTGGCTGAGCTGTTGGGGTTTCTCCTGAAACAAGACCAGGTTGAGCGGTTGGAGATTGCCCTGGCTGCAGTCCTGGCTGAGCAGTTGGTGTTTCTCCTGGATGAAGTCCCGGCTGTGCTGTCGGTGACTGCCCTGGCTGAAAGCCTGGTTGAGCAGTTGGAGTCTCTCCGGGATGAATACCAGGAGATGCAGTTGAGTAATGTCCAGTGGTAGAGTACCGTGGATGACCTTTAATATTAAACAATTATTCATATCATAATTATTTTCAAGTAACAATTAAAGTACAGACAGCTTCTGACTCATGAATTAGATCTACCTATATTTAACGAAATATGAGCGAGCTACACATGATTCTTATAATCTCATATCCGTTACTCCTTTCCTTGCTTAATTTCACAAACATCTTTTAATTAGTGCAGTACTACTAATTGATCAAATAAAGAGCAAACAATACAGATCATGATCGGCTGCTACGGATTTGCTGGCTGATAATGACCTGTACTTTTCTCAAAGGCAGCACCACTTGCCAGCATAGAAGTAAGGGTAAATATTTTTGGATTTGTATTGATATCAAAGCCTCAATAAGATGATTTTGTGTAGCTGAGCTAAAATTTGTATTACTTACAAGAGCAGTAGAAGCTGATCTTGTAGTCAAGGCATTTCTGCATTGGTCCATCAACACATTCCAAACCACTGCGGTCACATCTGACATCTTGCCCTGAGACTGTATACGACTGTCCTGTTGATGCTATCTGGCAATTAGCGGCCACTATTTCATCACATGTGCCAGGGTATCCTTTTGTGAGCAAATAAATGAAAACAGTTATGGCTGGTTATTAATCTAATGATTCATCTAAGATTCTGAGTGACTAGATACCATGATAAATATTTCAGCATTTTTTTAAATTATATTGCAGATACCTTTTTAACAAGCTGGTAAATTACAGTATAATATCTAGATCAAACTGATCAAGTTTGATTACCTGGAATACTTTTGTAAGTTTCAAAGTCTCCCTCCAGTTTAGATGGATTTCCTTCATTAATCCATTCCGTCCATCCTTCATTGCACATCATGAACCATGGAATGGCCATTGTTGGTGTTTGTCCGGAAACAAGACCTGGTTCTGCAGTTGGAGACTGTCCTGGGTGGAGACCTGGCTGTGCAGTTGGTGTTTCTCCTGACACTACACCTGGTTGTGCTGTTGGCGACTGACCAGGATTTACACCTGGCTGAGCTGTTGGTGTTTGTCCAGAAACAAGGCCTGGTTGTGCTGTTGGCGACTGACCTGGATTTACTCCTGGCTGAGCTGTTGGTGATTGTCCGGAAATAAGTCCTGGTTGTGCTGTTGGTGACTGACCTGGATTTACTCCTGGCTGAGCTGTTGGTGTTTGTCCAGAAACTAGACCTGGTTGTGCCGTCGGTGACTGACCTGGATTAACTCCTGGCTGTGCGGTTGGTGTTTCTCCAGAGACTACAGGCCTGGTTGTGCTGTTGGTGATTGGCCTGGATTTACTCCTGGCTGAGCGGTTGGTGTTTGTCCAGAAACAAGGCCTGGCTGTGCTGTTGGCGACTGACCTGGATTAACACCTGGCTGTGCGGTTGGTGTTTCTCCTGATACTACACCTGGTTGTGCTGTTGGAGATTGGCCTGGATTGACTCCTGGCTGGGCTGTTGGTGTTTGTCCAGAAACAAGTCCTGGTTGTGCTGTTGGCGACTGACCTGGATTTACTCCTGGCTGAGCTGTTGGTGTTTGTCCAGAAACAAGGCCTGGTTGCGCTGTTGGTGACTGACCTGGATTTACTCCTGGCTGAGCGGTTGGTGTTTGTCCGGAAATAAGGCCTGGTTGTGCTGTTGGCGACTGACCTGGATTAACTCCTGGTTGTGCTGTTGGTGTTTGTCCAGAAACAAGGCCTGGTTGTGCTGTTGGAGACTGACCTGGATTTACTCCTGGCTGAGCTGTTGGTGTTTGTCCAGAAACAAGGCCTGGTTGTGCTGTTGGAGACTGACCGGGATTGACACCTGGCTGAGCGGTTGGTGTTTCTCCCGACACTATACCTGGTTGTGCTGTTGGCGACTGGCCTGGATTTACTCCTGGCTGAGCTGTTGGTGATTGTCCAGAAACAAGGCCTGGTTGTGCTGTTGGTGACTGACCGGGATTTACTCCTGGCTGAGCGGTTGGTGTTTCTCCAGAAACAATGCCTGGTTGTGCCGTTGGCGACTGGCCTGGATTTACTCCTGGCTGAGCTGTTGGTGATTGTCCAGAAACTAGTCCTGGTTGTGCTGTTGGCGACTGACCTGGATTTACTCCTGGCTGAGCTGTTGGTGTTTGTCCAGAAACAAGGCCTGGTTGTGCCGTTGGCGACTGACCGGGATTGACACCTGGCTGAGCGGTTGGTGATTCTCCAGAAACTAAACCTGGTTGTGCTGTTGGCGACTGGCCTGGATTTACTCCTGGTTGAGCGGTTGGTGATTGTCCAGAAACTAAGACCAGGTTGTGCCGTTGGCGACTGACCCGGAATTACACCTGGCTGAGCTGTTGGTGTTTGTCCAGAAACAAGGCCTGGTTGTGCTGTTGGAGATTGTCCTGGCTGAACCCCGGGTTGTGCAGTTGGAGTCTCACCTGAAACAAGTCCTGGTTGAGCTGTTGGAGACTGTCCTGGTTGAAGTCCTGGCTGTGCTGTTGGTGATTGTCCAGGCTGTAGACCAGGCTGAGCAGTTGGTGTTTCTCCAGAATGCATACCTGGTTGGGCAGTTGGTGACTGTCCTGAAACAAGACCAGGTTGTGCAGTTGGTGAATGTCCAGGAACAAGACCTGGTTGGGCCGTTGGTGATTGTCCTGGCTGAAGGCCTGGCTGAGCAGTTGGGGTCTCTCCAGAATGCATGCCTGGTTTTGCAGTTGGTGACTGTCCTGAAACAAGACCTGGTTGGGCAGTTGGTGACTGACCTGGTTGTACTCCTGGCTGCGCAGTTGGTGTCTCACCTGAATTGAGTCCCGGTGCAAGTGTTGAGATACATGCATCTGTGCAGTAGACTCGTACTTCATAATCGTTACAAACTCCTCCATTTTGTCCTTTATCCTCACAAACCAAACCATGGTTTACATCACATGTTACCCCAGCTTGTGCAATCTGTATAAAGTCTTTCTTTGTAGCAACGTCCCTGCACTGTATCTGGGCAGGAAATTCACAGAACTGGTAGAGCATTCGCAGGTTATGAATAGTCTCATAATCCCCAGTACTTGATGTAGTTCGCTTGTAACTGTTCATGTATGGTGTCCATTCGCAAGCAGGTTTAGGCGGAATTGGCGTGCCTGTTAGCCCTAGAGTACTTGTAGGCGCTGGTGTTGCTAAAACCAAAATAACATGTGACTGTAACAGTGTTGTTTATCAAAATTATTTGCTTTCATGTTTTCATCGTTTTTTATTTACATAATAATGCACGTAAATACCATCCGAAATTACTTTTAAAATGTTACTACCGGTAGTATTTTACTTAGTTATAGACACAAGTTCAAATTTGCTTTTATTACGTAGAAACTATATGACATAATTAGACTTTCCCTTACATTGTCGCTTTATATCATGTAATGAATCTTACATTCATATTTGTTACAAACGTACACTGGATGAGTATATCACAAATGTGTGTGTTTATACTCGCTTTCAGTAGGAATATGATATTTTGTTCTTATTATACCAATTTGATTAGGTTCATATATTCGCATTTACTTAAATTGTAGGGAGATTTCGCTTTATCATTTTATTCAGGTAATGTATATATATTTCGATTTGTTGCTACAGTTACAACTTCTACTTGATGACAAAATAAGACTTACGTTCACATTCGCAGAATATGCTGACTTCATAATCCTCACAGTCAAATCCTCCCTGCTTAGAATTCAAACATTCTAGACCTGTTGTCAGGTCACAAATGACTTCTTGGTCCATTGTCATTGTGTAGGGTATCTTTTGTGATACTGACTGACATTTAATTCCTGTTGGTTTAGCACAGAAACTGTGGTAACTTCTCAGTTCAGCAATTGGTTCCACATCGCCTGGTCCATTTGATTCCCACGGTTTTGCTGTTGTCGGGTTATCGATGTTCATGAAGTCGGACCAACCCTGTTTACACGTGTATGGCATAGCCGTTGTTTGACTGCTTGAAACAACTGTTCTTGTCGGTGTCTCTCCAGATATGAGGCCCGGTTGAGCGGTTGGTGACTGTCCAGGTTGCAGACCTGGCTGAGCGGTAGGTGTTTCTCCTGGTTGGAGACCCGGTTGAGCAGTTGGCGACTGTCCTGGCTGAAGACCAGGCTGAGCTGTTGGTGACTGTCCAGGCTGAAGACCTGGCTGAGCTGTTGGTGACTGTCCTGGCTGTAGACCTGGCTGAGCTGTTGGTGACTGTCCTGGCTGAAGACCTGGCTGAGCAGTAGGTGTCTCACCAGAGTGCATACCTGGCTGAGCAGTTGGTGACTGTCCTGGCTGTAGACCTGGCTGCGCAGTTGGTGACTGTCCTGGCTGTAGACCTGGTTGAGCTGTTGGTGACTGTCCTGGCTGAAGACCTGGCTGAGCAGTGGGTGTCTCACCAGAGTGCATACCTGGCTGAGCAGTTGGTGACTGCCCTGGTTGAAGACCTGGCTGAGCTGTTGGTGTTTCGCCTGAAACTAGACCTGGTTGGGCAGTTGGAGACTGTCCAGGATGAAGGCCAGGCTGTGCGGTAGGTGTTTCACCAGAATGCATGCCTGGATGAGCAGTTGGAATTTCTGTTGACCCAAGACCAGGTGCATATGTTCTTGTATCGGGTGGTGGAAGTCCTGTTGTCGCTCTTAGAGTCACTGGGACTGAAACACATAACACAGATACATATATCTACATTTACTAGCATGCAGTTTGAAATTAATAGTCTGTAAGTCATTAGACTTTAGTTTCCTTCGGATTGTACAAAACTATTGAGTTTTGACTAATTGTTATATTGCAGTGTCAAATTATCGACAATGCATTCTGGATTTTACAGGTCATAAGCTTACTGATTGGTTATAAGATTCACTTCGTGACAAAATATACTTATGCCTTATCAAAATATATTGTCAAACTGGATGCGGAATGATTACTTTCGTGTATACTTGCCGAACCTTTAATCGAGATATGAAACTCCTTTAAATTTTGAAATGCCTATGCAAAAACACTATAAGCTATTCATACCGTGGTCCCTGCATCCAAGAAGTTCAAGTCGCAAAGCGGGTGCAACACTGAAATCAGTTGGATGAACACGTACACATCGTGCAGAGAAGGTTTTGTCATCAGCGTTGTCTTTGATGAACATATGTTTAATTGCAGTGTCGGAGTCTCTGTTACCTTCAAATACCTGCATTGGAAAGTTAGTATAGCTGTACTAGAGGAATTGCATACTATTAAATGACGGAAATCTTTATGACGAATGCATACAACTGTAAAGCGGATAGTGTAAACTATTGTATATATTGTATAAGTGTTCATGGCTTTGGGCTACAACACAAAACATACTCGGAGTTTAAGTCTTGAAGGCTAAATTCAAATATTTTCTGTGTTTGAAATATGCAGTCTGAAATAGCAGTTTGTGTTACTTTGACGGAATAACACCCACATGAACATTGTATGTTATAAAGTTACCACTGTTAGGTTGTCATTTTATGGCACAAGACAACAAAATTTCAATTTTGAAGAGGGGGGCTATTGTCATCACTGATCATAAACTGTTGGCAGTTTAACCGAATTTTACTAAGAAGATACATAAACTCCAAAGAGCTGTTCTACTATTCATTTTCACTCATTATCTTCTGTCCTTAAAATGAATAATCAGACGGCAATCAATTTATTGATAGTTTGGGAGGCTTTGCTTTCTACAGTTTTATCAAGATAACATGGATAAACAGTTTATGGTACCTCAGGTTTACCGTCCTTTCCTGTCAGGTTCTGGAACGTGTTGCAGTCAAGGCTGTAAGAAACTGTATAGTGTTTGGTGAACATTGGTGTTCCCTGAAGCGACAAAATATTTTAAAAGACAATCAAATACAGTAAAAATGTCAATATTTCTAAAACACCAATCATAAAGAGTTCACAATTTCCTAGGTCAATAAGCATTACCTATTTCTTCAGCTCCTACCAAACAACCGCTAAATGATACTTGAACAGTTAGACAAAGACACCAGCCTGAGCGTGTGATCATGAAAACCATTCATTGAGAAAGTGTCTGGTCTGGAGACCTAATATTTTGACATTTAGCTTTTAAGCCTGAGTTTTTACTTTTGTATTAACGGGGGATAGAAAATAGTCGAATTGTCCAACTTATTTCTTTAAACTTTGTACAGTTATATAGGTCGTTACAAACATTGACATTTTAACTAAGCTCTTTGGGTGACGACTGTTGTCAAACAAAGTAAAGGTTGTGATATCTGTGTACTTTCGCTTTCATGCCTTAATAAGTATTGACAAGAATGTTTGAGTAAACCTTACAACAGGTTCTTGGTTTTACATACAGCATAACAGTCCCTTTCATTTAAGATAAAGGCTCATTCCCTCATACTGTCACCAGACATCAGTGTTATGCACAAAAATATTGAATTAACGGTAACAAGCTGTTAAATGAACATCATGCCAGTATATTTACTGTAAATAAATTAACGGTAAGAAGCTGCTAAAATGAACATCATGCCGGTATATTTACTGTAAATAAATTAAAGGTAAGAAGCTGCTAAAATGAACATCATGCCGGTATATTTACTGTAAATAAATTAAAGGTAAGAAGCTGTTAAATGAACATCATGCCGGTATATTTACTGTAAATAAATTAAAGGTAAGAAGCTGTTAAATGAACATCATGCCGGTATATTTACTGTAAATAAATTAAAGGTAAGAAGCTGCTAAAATGAACATCATGCCGGTATATTTACTGTAAATAAATTAAAGGTAAGAAGCTGTTAAATGAACATCATGCCGGTATATTTACTGTAAATAAATTAAAGGTAAGAAGCTGCTAAAATGAACATCATGCCAGTATATTTACTGTAAATAAATTAAAGGTAAGAAGCTGCTAAAATGAAATATGCCGGTATATTTACTGTAAATAAATTAAAGGTAAGAAGCTGCTAAAATGAACATCATGCCGGTATATTTACTGTAAATAAATTAAAGGTAAGAAGCTGTTAAATGAACATCATGCCGGTATATTTACTGTAAATAAATTAAAGGTAAGAAGCTGCTAAAATGAACATCATGCCGGTATATTTACTGTAAATAAATTAAAGGTAAGAAGCTGCTAAAATGAACATCATGCCGGTATATTTACTGTAAATAATTAGGTAAGAAGCTGCTAAATGAATCATGCCGGTATATTTACTGTAAATTAGGTAATTTTCATGTGACGAAAATGTTGCGTTTTGTGAGCAGACAGAATTATTCGATAATTTTAAAATCGCGAAACTAGAATGCTCTTATAGTAAATCTATGTGTAATGAATCTTCTGTCGGATTTTTAAATAAGCAAATTATGAAATTCGCGAAAAGAGGGAAAATTAAATCTTTGCGAATAGTACCTAATTTACCGTAAGCAGAATATGATCTATTAAGAGAGCAGTATGTTACTACACCGTGTCATTTGGTCTTGAATGTTTTAGACAGCCACATCGAAAGCGGGTAATCAAAGGTTCTACTGTTCAGAAATGATCGGCTGTAGAGTCACCAGCTTGTTAAAGAACCGTTTGCAAATCCTAGGTTATTTATTTTCTGTTTTTCTATTTAAAACAACTCTTTAATTCAAGTTGTTTTAAATAGAAAAACAGTTATACTTATTATTCCCTGAGGAATATTTGAAAGAGTTTATTATTTATTTTCATTATTTATTTATCTCAATGGTTATGAAATAACTGATTTGAATGCCAGTAACACTTCAAAATGATTACGAACGGACGACAGGACATACACAATCAGTATATATTATATTACAATTACATTAATTTATCACAGACTGTACCTGAATTCCTTGTGTTATGATTCCTGCTACTGTAACTGGTTCATCAAAATCAACTTGTATCCACGGTGATTTATCTTCACTCCTGGCTTGCCAGCCGCTTGTTGTGTACAGGCGAGCGTTTGAGGGAGAAACGCCGTCAGCTGACGAAGAGGCTGTAATCTGACTGTTCGGAACGGATCGGACATCGCTGATCATTGGTTTCTCACAAACTATATACAAACATAGTATGAGTATAGTTTTTAGTTCTTTCAGTTATGCTTATTCCATTGAATGCAACATTTTTATTTTTTTTTTGTTTTTTTTTTTTTAATTTATATAAGGCGAATTCTGCAGAGGTGCTATAATCACGAGGTTTTTTTTTGCTTTAAATTACACTCTTTCTTTAGAATTACTGCACGCGGGTTTGGCTTTAAGTTTCATTTTGTAGAATTCCTGTATTCATGGGGTTTGGCTTTAAGTTATGCTAATTTTACATTGAATTCATTTATGGCTCTGTTCATGAGGCTTTAGGATTTCATCAGGCTAATTCTGTAAAACTGCAGCATGTATGGGGAAGTTTAGCTTTCAGTTGTACTAATTCTAAAGACACGTTGTTTCCATGAGATATTTGAGCTTTCAAAACTGCTGCTTTGATTTACGTTCATTTTACAGTCCGAGACTGAGACAGAATTAAGGTCCGAGTCTGTAAAACCAGCATGTATGTCACTGATTTCCTGGGTTAAACACTAAACAGCCTGAAGTAACCACTCTGACATATCAAATATCAAAGCTCTGTATAACTATATATGCCATTGTATTAAGCAGTCACCGTCTTAAAATTGCCATGTTTATATGTTATTATGCAAGTCCTTGCCGATTAAGAAGGTTTCACTTCATTAGTATTTTTATCTATGAATATATTGGTAGTCAGAAAATACTTTGGTAGCAAAATATAAGAGTCTTTTTTGTCGTTGGAGTACTTCTTTTTCTACTGATTTATGCTACAATGAATTTCAGATTCGACATTTCCTATAGTGATATTTGTGACTGTCATCATTCTTAACAAGTTTTCTAATGGTCAATTCTTTCGGTAAAAATGCGTTTGAGAAGTAGAATATGTGCGATTTTTTGTACATACATGTATATTTAGGCGTTAAATGAGCTATATATTCTGAACTTCACAACGCTTTAACTCTAAACTTCTGAAATGGACTTGCCACTCTTTCAGGGATGCTCAGAGAAAATTTGCTGATGGAATAGTACAAGTTGCAGGTCATGATCATACTGCACGGAGAGGCAGGCTGGTTGTGATCTGTATTGGTCGTAAAGGCAAACATTTTTAGGAATCATGTCACATGTATGACAATGCACTGGAGCGATTTTGATTACAGTAAACTCAGTCTATAACGCTTTTCTATAATTCCTGGGGACGAATTATTTTTGTTCCTTATATCCGGAATATGTTACATCCATATTAATGTTCATATTAATAAAGAAGGAACAAATCGGGCCCTTGAAATATGTTCATAAGATCTATATCCATAATTTTGCTAGTTCTTTTCCTAGATATCTAACTCTAAAATTGTGTAGCTTTCAGCCCTAATGCTTTTAACTTAATTGCTAGATCTAGATCCATTTAGAATAAGAATATGAAAAGCCACTGTTTAGATATAGTAGAATCAATACTAGACTCTATTAACGCGTTTTATTTATAACTATTTTATAGTTGTTTTTTCTTTCCTAACCTCACTTAATTGTTTGGTTTGAAATGAGTAAGCCATTCGTTAATACATACCAGACTGTGAACACTGGCAATAAACACTAATTTCGTAATCTTCGCAATGCTTGTCAGGTTGTAATGACCCATAGCAGGCGAATCCCGCCTTGGTATTGCAGATTGTCATGACGTCATCAGCTGCGTCATAACTAGCTTTAGTAGATACCTGACGGCACATGATGTAGGCAACCTGGTCTTCCCGACAGAAAGAATATGCCTTGATCAAATTTGGCAAGAATTCAACGTCATCACCGTTTGTAGGTTTGCCATAGTTCATCCAGTTAGACCAGCCTGGCTCCTTGCACAGATGTTGTGCATAACTAGGTGCTGCAGTTGTGATGGCGCCTAACGGTGGTTGGGCCGTGTTTGCAGGTGGTGGTCGTATAGTAGGAGATCCCCCTGGTATCAGATTCGGAGCAATCGTAGTTGTTATTGGAAGCCCTGAAAATATAGTTCTATAGATTACGTCACATCCGGATATAACTTACCACTAGGCATCAGAAGTTTTGTGATTCCAACAGTTAATTAAAAAACAACTTCACTGAAAATCTATGTCGATTTAGAAATAAAGTAAATAATACACAGTCTTTAAAGCGGACTTTTTACGTTGATGAGCTCCCTTATTTCGATTACCAGTATGAGTTAGCTCCCTTCATTATAATACCAGAGGAACCTCCAATTCGTGTGAAAATCAAGGCCTGCTTTCAATTAGAATGTTCCAGTACACATAAAAGAAAACAAAACTGCAGATAATAATACTGAAGGTTACCCTGGGAAGAAATGAAAGGCGTACAAACATGGCTAGTTTCATAATATGCTTTATTTCACACCCAAATGATTAGTATAAAAAGCCTTGGAAATCATAATACAAAAACAACTAAAATACAAAGCAATGCCCTAAAGTTAAAAACTGCTTATATAATTACGTGAATATCAATGGACTGGCAAAAGTCGTCATGGATTAGATCTCAGACAGTTTGCATAAACGAAAACAAAAAAGTGCTGTAACTTTTTAAAAAATCTCTGACTATATATGTATTAGCTAATATCACACATTATTTACAAATTACCCTGACATTACTAATGATCAACACAATGTTTTCTTTATATCAAGTATATGAATTCACAGTCATAAGAAAGTACATGCAGGTAATATGCTTTTTTACTTAACAGGTTCTAAATAATGCTGACTGTTTATTTTAATTATTATTAGCACAGAGAAATAAAGAGGACTCTCTGACGTCTAAATTTTCGACGTCAAATTCTGAATTTTAATTGCAGCAATATTTGCCATATAAAAGCAGAGGGCAAAATGCATATTATAATGCTAAAGCATCTTGAAGGTCAATAAGAAGGTTACTGACAAGATCTTTTTTTAAAGAATTTAATTCAATTGTATGATAAATGACCAAATATCTAACGGTAAATTGGAGGTAGTGTACGCAGTTTTGATATCTGTAAAAAAAGAGGTAGTGCTCGAAATTTTGATATCAGAAGTACAATGTCAGTTGTCACAAATATGAATAAAAATATCTGAAATCTATAGATTAGCCTACACAAAATCTATAAAACTTTTAAGAAACTACGCATGAATGACGTCGTTAAATGCCACTGAAAGAAAATCAATATAAAAAGGTTAGGTTCATATAAGGTCAAATGAAATTTTGCCGTGAGGTAGTATTTTTAATAAACTTTTATCAAAAACAAAAAAAGAACAAGATAAACAAAAATATTTGTATCAAACAAGTACAATTATCAAAACTATTATAAGTTGTGAGCAATAAAAGTGTTCAAATATTAATTTCAAAGTGATTATAAGAAAAAAATGTTCAGACTACATTTTCATATGTATTAAATTAGCATTTTCATATAATGGATAAAGGTTTACAAAAATTCGTGTAAATGGTAGTAAATATTAAAAGTGTATAGCCAAGATAAACTGGTTCGAATATCCTTTTTCAGTCATACATATATGTAACATTTGCAAAAGCCGTACAAGTATAAATATGGCATACATTTCTACGCAAGACATATAGTGTTCACCCTGATAAATGTTATACATAATTGTCTAGCTAGTATGCGATGCACTGATCAAACAAAATGGATACGTTTAGTTTCTAAGTCTATATTTGATACATATTCTGCGAGTTTAGCATCATTCAATAACTTTTGACCTTTATCTTCCACCATTGTCACGATTACTTACCACAATCACACGTGATTCTGACTTCATAATTGAGACACTGGTCTCCATTTTTCTGGTCGGTATGGTAACATTTCAGTCCATTTTTTAAATCACAGAACACGCGTTGTTTCGATGCCGCTGATGAAGTCTGGGTTCCGACGACACGGCATTCAATGGCGGTCATTTGACTGGCTTCGCAGAAGGTATATTGTTGTCTGAGGGAGGGGAAAGACTCAATATCACCCTGGTTATAAGGAGTGGGAGTACCAACACTCATCCAGCTTGTTGGTCCGGTCTGTACACACACTGGTGGCAAGGTTGATGTGGGTATAGTTGGAGTACCAGTTGCGAACTTTGGGCTGACGGTTGGCAGGGTGGTGTATGGTGGTGTAGTTCCGGTACAAACCCCAGTCCTCTGGATCGCATTATTGTCACAGAAACTGAAACATTTGAAATATATGTGTAAGAAATGATCATTTCGTAACACAACTGTTTCACATGGCACTCTCATCTTTCTTACATTTATTTAATATACTTTTTATTGCGATTTGATTGCACGAGATCCACAGTTATTGTACAGTACACTATTAGTGGATGTAACTGCTATGGGAAGGTTGCTGATTTATTTTGAACTGTATACATAATTCAGTAAACCGTAAAATATCTGTCAGTAAGTTAGTACACTAGTTATTAAAATGTAATACTATAAACTATTTATAGCCCTGGAAATTACTTACCATACTTCACAGTCCATCCTGCAAACAGTTTCATCCAAAATTCTCTCCCCTTCCTTGTACTCTTTACCGTTGATGGTAAGACAAGTCGTGTTGCAGAAAGCTTCCGGTATGCACTTCAGTGGCTCTTTGTCACTCTCATACACTTGACCTGAAATTAATTTCAAACATATTAATATTTAAATTTAAAGATTTCCTCAAATGAAAAATACATCATGCTTGTAATTCCAAACGACATTTCGTACGCATGCGTGACAGGAAGTAAACATATTTTACCTGCTGGACATGGGTCGATGTCACAACCTTCAACACAAACTTCTTGGCCACAGTTTGTAGTCAGAGTATCGTATACAAGACGATTATCGCAAGTCTTCTTGGGGCATATGCTGATACAGGGGTTATAAGTGTAGCAGTTCTCACACATGATTGCTGAAAAACGATATGAAAATGTACCTAACAGTAAACACGGATGTTTAAATGAATAATCCGACAGCTACGGAACATGAAAATATCATAGAACTTTTATTCGTAAGATAATGTGATTTGTTTAAACAAATACTTTCTGATAAATGACTATTATTATAACTATTTGAAAGATAGAGAAGGAAATATTTCAAATATTTGATATGGCAGGTAATCAAACGGATGGAAGGTGCATTCTACTTACGACAAAGTTCTTCTGTCCTCCAGTGTACGGGTACACCATTCATGGAACATTGGTGAGCATATGCAGCCACGGCCGTGCAAAGGCATTCACAGTCGCCACCGGTATCGCATGCGCATGCGTCAAATATACACCTGAATAAAACAAATATGTTTATCACCCGACACAATAGTTCAAATCTTGAACATGTTGAAAGACGTTTAAGATTTGTTCTACTCAAACATTGTTATGTTCTACAGTGCCCACAACACTTCAAATGTGTTTCTGGTTTTGAAAGGAACCAATTAATAATTTCCATTGATATTGATGTACAGTACTATGCTAGGACTGTTCTAACTTTTGCTTCAGCGGCCTTGCTGGCCTAGTGGTTACTTTGTTTGCTTCAATATAAAATGAACCTCCGTTCGATTCCCGGGTGTCTCCTTAGGCAAGAGACTAAATGTCAGATTTTTCTTAGTCCACCTAGCTGTGAATGGCAACCAGTACTGCCAATTATCTGCTCTGTCTAGTGCCCTTTTCGATGATGGGTGAGGTCTGTAAAATGAGTTGAGGGTTCTCATTGCAAACGGTTGTGCCTTTACGACCGGTATCAACCTCCATGATTTGCATCATTCGCTATTTAATTAGATAATTTGAGCTGTGTTCCCCACCGGACAATTAATGGTACTGTCTGAATGAATAAACAGACAGACAAGTACATTTTAAAAATAAAGTAGGTTATGGTTAGTAAAAGAAGCATGGCATAAAAAGTTACTTGTCTAGATATTCTTGGTAGGGTACAACACTGTGACATCTCTCGAAGATCTTGCTGGATATGATACTACATCTTTGTTGAGCCCAAGGTCGTCTGTCCGTGTTAGCCGCGCACGTGTCTGTTATCACTTTGGAGTTTGCACAGAACCCGTGCACCTATAGAAATGTACCGGAATAAGAAATGAGCTTAACTGTACTAATCATGTGATTTTTTAAAATTGAACTAAACACAATTATCATATAATAGTAGACTGGTCACCATGGAAAAGACTGTCTGTACCAAAAACTGTTTAGATTAAAAAATGTCATCTGTTGGTTGTACTGCTTAACCGTAAATATTTTGTTCGTAATGAGCGAATTTCAAAACTGTTTAACACATCAATATGCACGTGATTGCAATGGACAAGGGAATGCTTTATGAAAACGTATGGTATGTTCAGGATATATTATCAATATGAAAGATAGATGTATACCTTCCAGCTATCGGCAAACGATGTTGCCCGTGATGCTGGCGGGCCGCCTTGAGGTGTGGTAAAATCGTTCTTCTGATCGCCGTCAAAGTTTCCACAAAGTCCTTCAACCTGGCATGGACAAATGAAGAAATATTTATGCTCATGTGTAAACAGAAGATAACATTGTCTAATCACAAATGAACAGCTCGCATTTTGAAAAAAAAATTGTTCTTTTATACAACTTTGTCACCATTTGTTTGATATAGTTAAAGGGTTTCGACACTTTGGGTTCTAAAAAGGTAATGTAGAAGGGAAATAGTTTGACAACTCTGAAATACCACTAATATAAACGTAAATTCTTGTGAATTTCTTGGTATTTCCTATGTACATCTAATACAAGTCGGAGGTTGAAACTCAAGAACGAATGTAAACGTTTCCTCTGTATGTAAGAATATATACAATTGTTGTTGCTGTAAATATCATATGACAGTGTTTGTTTCTTTTAAGATTATATTCTATTACAGTGAAGGTAAAACGTAATATCCATTTTGTCCAAATGAGTTTCTTTTCTTCTTTTCACTCACTTTGCCTTTGTGTTCGGTTCTCAGTTTGAGGTACAGTCTGGTTCCCTTGTCCCACTCCAGTGTAATTCCTTGTGGTGTGGTGATGATGATGAAATTTCCGACTTCACGCACTTCAAACGGGGAACCAGGGTCAGGGACGACTGGTTTACCTTTGACAAGCTGGATGCGGTAGAAGTTAGCAGTTCCTGGAAGGATGTTATACAAATACAGACTAATATTGAGGTCAATACTCGGCAGGTGACCGCTGTCGGTCAATCACGATTAAGGATTTATGCCATAAATGAAAGGTATACGATATTAATTATTATTAAATTAGTAGGTAATACATTTATTGCACTTCAAGGAAATTTACAGTAAGTTGGGCATGACACATATTTTCAGACACATATGGTGCTTAAAATATGCCAGAGAAGATATTAACTAATGCATTACTTGTTTTCTTTTCATTTTGTTCTGCCATCTTGAAAATCTAAGCATTGCTATCCGAATAATTAGTACACATACACCCCAATGTCTAAGATTAAAACATCTAGATTAAAATTATAGTCAACTTCAATGTTATGTTTGAAACAAAATTAACGGGTCAAATGTTAGCGTTATAATTTCGCGAAAAAGACCAATTTAATAAAATCTTCAAAGTACCTTGCTCTCCAATACTGAATGAGATAGATCTTGTGCACGTGACGCCTGTGGTTCCGCACGGGATATTTTCCGTCGTGATCTCAAATTTGATGGGACTGTTAGCTGTAGACTTGGCAAACACGTAGTCACAACTTCCCTGGAACTCGTACCCTTTGCCGTCAAAGGTTGTGTAGTGAGAGTCACCGTACGCGCTGCAAACAGCCGGGCAGTCCTTGTCCTCACACACCCACTGTCGGCTTCTACAGGTGCTGAAAAAAGTATTCGTAAATGTCTTAAACAATTGTTAAATTTTAATTTTAAATAGTTTCGTTAACGGATCACTGCCGAGTCGATTTTTTCAGGTAAGACAGATGATGTGTTGTCACAAGAGGGGTTCGAACCCACATATCAGCCCCACGTGCTGCTCTGAAACTTAGTAGGTATTTATCTAACACGTTTGATATAGGTCTCATAAGTCTATATCTAATTTTACCCTTACCCTGCTAGGCAATACACCAATGCAGTCTGTTTTAAACATTACTGATGTAAAGGTTGAGGTCTATACTAATATAAGCTGTATACGTAAACAAGTTGTCACATGAAGGCAAGAACTGTATTGTAAACATACCATTCATTACAATCCATGGTGAACTTCTCGCCTTCCTTGAAAGCAAGGCCGCCGTGGTAACATGGACAATCTGCTTTGAGCAGGCAGTTCTTACCTGAAACAAAATGTTGAAACCAATTTATTAATAAGTAAAGGTCTTATCGAGTGTCTAGATAAACCACACTCATATACATGGCTACCGACACTTTAAAGTCTTCCGCTAGAAAATCAGCTGTCAAATAATTTCGGCAATTGGTGAAGTCGTGAAAAATAAAATCAATGGTTTGCCAGCTGTAGAATATTCTGTGTCGATGAAAATTCTTTGAACCAGGTCAGTTGACAATACCATTAAAATGCCTTATTTTCCAATGAATTTTAACACACTAGAATTATGTCAAGAACAGTTTCTATTGTCAGAATATTTATGTAATATAATAAAAGTAGTAGCGTGTATTATTAAATACTATTATCCAAAGTTCATTTAATATTTGAATAAACCGACCTTCTTTCACATATCCTGGTTTGCAGATGCATCCGTCATGGCATGTTGTAGTGTTGCACGCGCCAGCAGACACATCGTACATGTTCTCGCAAGAGATCGGGCAGTCTGAGACACACGTGGAATATTCTTGGTTTGGTGGGCAAATGTTCGTGGTGCCGTCAATATGGACACGTGACGGTTTAGCAGCGCAGGTCCATCGGGCATTCAAACATGTGCTGAAATACGAGTTTGTTGCTTGAAATTATATACATAATATTATATATCTAGGATACGATGAAATGCACGTGTATAGAAGTAAAATGTTTATAGTTTAGTTTATACTAATTTATTTATTCTCGATTGTGAAACAATTTCTTACAGCTTATATTAATCGCTCTCAAGTAAAATGTGATGGTAAAACTTTAAAACTTGAGTATTCTACTATATTGTTTCGATATTGAACTCATCTATAATAAGATGAAAATTTTCTAAATCAATATCATTTAAGATGTATACTAAGGTCTATAAAACCGATTTCTGACATTATTTAGTCTGAAAATTACTGTTTTATGTTTGATGTATTAGCAATATTACACATTAGATATTTGAGGCAATAGCTAGTTATGTTACCATATTTGGTCTCCACGTTCAACTGTTACGCCTGCATCGAAGTCGTGACCAGCAAACTTGCATGGGCAGCTGTCAATAGTGATACAATTTCCGTTGTCATCTAGCGTCTGGTTGACCGGACATCCGCAGCCTTCAGCACAGACGGACGACTGAACACAACCCGGGTCATTAGCAATGTTTGAACATGTGCGAGTACACTCGTTAGGGCACACTTGGTATTCCTGTCCACCCATACATGGGATATCTAAAATTATATCAAATAATTTTCTATAAAGTAATTGCCTTGTAAGACTTACATTGTAAAAGTCATTCCATTCATTTTTGGCAATAAGAAAATATAATATTCAACTTGTAGTGTTCCATATCGTCTGAAATTGCGTATGTACAACACAACGCTTAATCACAGGAAGCAATTGTATGATTACGACATAATATGTATCAATTTGAGTATTTACGGCATTAAAGTCCAACTTACGGCATTCATCAACGTCGAGTCTCCAGCGGATATCTACACCGCTTGCAGAACACTGGGAAGCGTACTCGCCCAACATTGGACACAGGCAGTCTTTGATGTTCTCGGTACATGCGCACATGTCATACATACAACTTTTGTAAAAGTCTTCCGGGTCAACGAGGTCACGACAGGCTGAAAACAGAATAAAATGTAAACTCGTTAACGGCGGCTGATAGAATTCATCTTCATTTTCAAACCGTCAGGAGACATTCAGTAATATATTTTAGAAGAATACGCAGAATGTCGTTGTGCATGCGTGGTGTCACTACAATAATCTTTTTTTTCTGAAAAGAGTATCTGCGCATATAATTGACAACTGTATTAGATGGAAAATTACTGATTCCGTCGCTTATCATGATGTTCTCTTCGAAAGATTCTGACGACCAGGTGATTTGACGCCCTGGCCAGTTGTTTAAACGCTTAACAGTATCATTATGAAGGAACATTAATAAATTTTCCATGCGCTTTCTTGGACTAAAAGTTTTATAAATATTTACGTTTGAAGATGTCACTTCTCAGGTATTCGCAGTAAACGGCTGACTGATTCTTCCTGTTCACGTTCTCATCGCACGGGTTACTGGAGGCATTTAGTGCAACATCTTGACACGTGGGCACCGTCTTCCAACGATTGCCGAATGCATTGATGTTTGTCTCGATATCACCCTGCATTGTCTTGAAATCGTTCTTCTGGTTAAAGTCATATGTGCCACAGAGACCTGTAAAGGTTATTGTGATAAATATGCAATGTTTCGATCTCATGCTGAACTTTACCACGGTTTCATCTCGATCTAAAAGTCGCTGGACTTTCCTTTTTGCACACTGGTGTCGTGTAAGCAACGTTTAAATTTTGTTTCATCTCTTAAAAAGGGGAATATTGTTAGCATGTATTGTCCCAGTTTAAGTATCTCTGTAACATCAACAGAGCAATGTGTATGCACTGACAAATGCTTCTCAGTAACCTCCCTTGGCAAATAAATCGTCATTTGTCATATGCACATAATAATGTTAAAACCTAGATGTATTATCTTACATGTTCTTACTTATAAAATATTATGTTCTGGAATTTTTAAATATAATCTATAAATTCTAAATTTATAACATTATAAGTTATCTTTTGAGTGATTTATTAATGTTATCTAATTCCGTTACCTTTTGTTTTGTTTATGAATGATGGCGGCGCAGTTATATAGGCCCTAGTTCTTCCGTCCCAAAGTATGGTGATACCGTTAGCTAACTCCGCCTTCATAAAGAGGGAGGATACCATGTAAATTTTTATTCCGTCATTTTCGTACGGGGTGGAGGTGATCTCGTTTCCGTCAATGAACAACTGGTGGTTATGGTCCATTTTGATCTGGTGGCCGCCGATATGGATGGTTACACTCTTGGTACATGAGGCTTGTCCGTGGCCGCATTTGATATTGTCGGCAATGATATCAAACTTGGGGTCGTAGATTAGGTAGTATGAGCATACGCCCATGAAATCGTACCGTTTGCCGTCAAAGGTCATGTAATGGGGGTCACCAATGGCAGAGCAGGTCGCTTCGCAACGTTTGTTGGTGCATTGCCATGCTCCGTTCAAACATGTACTGTAAACCAAAGCCGTTATAAATAGTTAGAAATTACTTACTGTATTTTATACTTGAAAAACAAAAAAACATGAGTTTCGCAAATACCGAATTTAATGTGAGTTTGTTATGCAAACAGTTAGAATAATGATTTTGACTATTTGTGTCATACCGAAAAATAAAGAAATACACCGTCATTTGCTCAGTATTAAACAAATTCCTCAAACGGAGAATTGTGAATAATTATTATAATGACTATCTTCATGCAATATAACAGTGGTTCGTATCTTATTTAAAATTTTGCATGTTTATTTCTCTTACCGAATATTCGACAATTACCGACCAAAGTTGGATATGCCTTAATGTGATGTGAAATCTACGATAGGATGTCAAAAATATTTCGCTCACCATTTGTTGCATTCCTTAGGTACAACATCTCCGCTCTTGTATTCTTTCCCGTTCAACAAGCATGGACACTGGCTGGGTGATACGCACATGTCATTGAGTAGGACCATACCATCGGGACAGAAACAGCCGTCAATACAAGAATTGTCCTCGCAGGCTGAAGACGGAGACTGACAAGTCTTCTGGCACATGCTGCCACACTCCTTGTGAATCTGATTACCCGGGCACTGAACAGCTGTATGTATATAAGTAAAACATTAGTCACACGCACTCGGCACGTTGTTCGGCCTTTTCCGTAAAACATCAATCTGTTCCTTATGTAGTTGCCAGTCGGAAATAAGTGTCACCATAAAAGCAATGTTTAATTGGTTGACTCTCGTTAAGTAAATGTATGCGGATCCAGTCAAAAAATAAAGTCTCAATTTATTTCAAATACATATATTAGCAGGAGAAACAAATTACTTTGATATAAGCAGAAATTTATCTTAACAGATTTCGAAATAACAAAGAGTCTCGCTGAACTACTACACCAACACTATCATCAGTAAATGTATATAATGATCAGTGACGTGTTTGCAGTCGCATATGGCCATGTAGATCATGACTCTTGTCTATGGGTATAAAATGAGTTTAGAACTTACGGCAACGCTGGTTGGATCTCCAATCCAACTTGATGTTGATACTCAAACATTCACCGGCGTATGCTTCAATACTGCTACACACACAGTCCTGACCTCCAGTGGCACAACAATCCTCCTTGCAGGCAGCGATGTATCTTGCAGGATCCACAGCCTGGTATTTACATACATTGATAAATAACGTCCATACATATTGTGCGTTTATTTAGAATTGCCAGTTTATTTCAAGTGTTTTGACATATATGCTTGTATAAGTTCTGCTGCCAAAAATAAAACTTGTATTTTTGTACACTAAATTAACTTAGCATCTACTTTTTAATTCGCAGTTAAATAATCTACATGTAGTTAAGGAAAAATGAAAATAAAAGCTGAAGTATTCCGATTTCCGCGTCTTCGGGCATTTTTGAAGCAGATAATGAAGCGTCGAAATACTTATTCAAATATTGCGGTGAAAATGACAAAAAATGTTAACATGAACGTGTTTTATCGTTTTCTGACAACAAGCAAAAACCTACGTGATGACAGACAGCAAATTCCTTTCCCATTAGGGCGTTGCAGGCAGAGTTAGCTGCAGACACAACTTGGGCGTCTGCTGTACTACATCCGGTCTGTGGAGAGTCTGCGCAGGTCTCTGAAATTAGAAACATCTGACTGCAAATGTTGCTCTATAAACACATTTTCTTTCAATGTTTGCTTGATTTTGATTGTTACTTAAAATAATAGACATTTTATTGTCTACAGAACAAACTTTTCTGCACCAAATACATGCATATCTTTTTTTTAGTTGAAACAATAGAATGTGAAATGTGGCGTTTTAGCTTTCAATTTTTGTCTATACATACCCCCTGCAAAAGATCTCTTCCATGTACTGACGAAACTTGCTGGCTCGGATACCACACTTCCGCTGTCGGTTGTGAAGTCATTGGTTTGATCCCCGTCATAAATACCACACAGACCCCGTGTTTTTCCTCTGAGGTCATCAGTAACCGTGACGAATACCATCTCATAGCCATCCCAGCGAACCTGGAAACCAATACTGCTTCGGATGATGATGTAATGGCTGACTTTCTCGAAGATGATGCCACCTTTGTTACTTGGGATACTGATCGAAGCACCGTTCCATTTGATATTTGGGCCATTGACGTCACGTTTCAGTGTTATGACCTCATTTCCCATGTATATTTCCAGCTCTCTCTTGCATCTGTGACCAGGCTGGCAGTTTTTGTCATTCTGAACATGGATATGGAAGCTGTTGGAGACGGCATCCTGGACTAGAACGTATGAGCACGAGCCTTTATAGTGGTACACCTTGTTGTCGAATGTACGGTAGTGGTCTTGACCCCAAGCAACACAACGGGCACTTCCGGTACTTGGATGCGTGTTGCTAGCGTGTGTAACATTTATTACCGTCGACTCTGCAAGGAAATCAGACGAGTCTTATCCTTCATCACTAAACTGTATCAACGTTGTATAAAATAGTAAAGTCTATAGCATGCTCTGTGCCTTAATACAACGGCATCGTAATTTGTGTTAATGTGGTTTAATTTACTAAGTACCATTTTAATAGACGAGATGCGTCCTCGCTTAGTTATATAAATTGCCTACAATTTGATATTGTTCTTTTTTAAAAATGTAGCGAGTATTTAAACTCGATGACGTTTTGACATTGTGTCGTCGCATAGTTAACTATACCAGGGAAGAGTGAGAACGTGTAAACGCCTATCAGCGGCTGACTACGCTTATTTATCGCATGCTTACCAGACACACAATTTGGAATCTCCGATTTTGGTGGTGACCAGGTCCCATCTGGAGTGCATTCATATAACTTAGCAATAGCCCATGTAGGTTTGAACCCTTGGTTGCAGGTGACGGTACATCTCGAACCGGAAGTATCCTGGTTGCATGTGAGTTTACCGTTCTGTGGATTTGGTGGGGTGGCACAATTGCTGGCAGCTGTAAATTGAATAGTCAATGTTTATCTCTCATGAAGATTCAAAACAAGCGATCATAATTATGCTTTATCATTGTATAAAGCACGATCCTTATATCATTATATGTGTCTATCCGATGTTTATCAATGAAACGTGACAGCAAAAAATGCAGTCATTTTTTTCATTTTGTTTATCATAGACATATGGTCAACCTGCTTCAAATTAGACAAGAGGTAGAAGAAACTTACGGTACTGGCACTGTTTCCCCATGAATCCATCTTTGCACGTACATGTGTTGGGCAGTATGCATGACCCACCATTTGCACAATCCGGCTTACACGAAGCTAAAAAAATAAATACATTTTTGAGCGACATACTTAATAGGTAACGGATTAAAAACAAATTATACATGTAAATTTTCACTCAGACTTGATAGACATTTTATTGCATCCATATAGGCTAAAAAGCCCGTGATGACATACACAATACATAATACGAGACATTATGTATAGATCCAATTCGATAGTCGTATCTGTTTCAAATGAGATCGTCATTAATTTTCTTCTATATAATTTCAAAGCATAAAACTATTACTAAATTATGATAGCATATGTTTAACCTGTCACATTGGTACCCGTAACGAATTCATTCATGCTTGAAATCCACAACAATCAACCATATTATAAACATGAAACGCACGCGAATAGCGAATTTTACCTATACTAAAGAAATTTGACAATTCGCAATCGAGCATATATAACAGAACAATAATCTGTTATACTGTAAGCGACGAAGCCGGTTTCTTTTACATAATGTAATATGAGAATTGTTGTTTTCTTTTCTCAGCTAACCTCCAAGTGAGTTAAGCTACGGAATCAGACAAGGCATAAGCAGAAGTTGTTTTCGCCAGTAAAGTAGATACTTTAAGATAAGAACGTCATATATTTTGTCTAATCCAACTACATTTTTGTATTATGTACTTCTAAATTGATCAATGAGCTCGAAGAAAAAATAACATCTATAAACCACTTACGGACACAGTCAGGGATGTCCTTTCCCGGAGGATCGAACCATTCTCCGAACATTTGGTCACATTCGCGCTTGTCTGACGTCGTTCCTGACGGAAACTGGTACCCGGCATCGCACGAGGCAGAGCAGGAACTTTGTTAATTAAACATTTAATACAATAAACATCTAATACAATAAACATTTTATAAAATAAACAGTTTATAAAATAAACATTTTATAAAATAAACATTTTATAATAACTTTTTTAAAGGGTCAGTCACATTATCTTCTTGAACCGTAACAGTGACGAACCTACGCTTAAGGCTATCTCTAAACTAAAGCAACCCTTAGAGAAATTCATCTGTAAAATCTTTAAAGTAAAACATGTCTATTAAGACAAGTTGGTAGCTTTTCCATTAATGTTCATTGTTCGCACGTTTGATTTCAACCCCAAATTACGTCAGTGCAGTGCTAGCAGCTACGTGTATAGGGTACCCGCCTTAAAGTTGGCTGAGGATGAAAATTTAAAAATCAACCATCGTCTTCAATACTTACTAGAATGGAAAACCGGCTCCACATGCTATTGTTCCATGGGCAGGGGCGGGTAATGGTTGACACAGATTTGTACCTACAATAAATCATAGCATCCCTTCATATATGTAATCATTAAACATTTTTAAATTATTGGTTGAGTTGTTAGAAATTGGTCTTTCCAGAAAAAATCATTTCCGTTTTCCATACGTTTTCTCTCTATATTTCAAGTAATCTTTTTTTAAAAAAAACGTTTTAGAATTAATATGCGTGTATTTTGCTTGTCATTGTAATTATGTTTCTATCTCAATTCAATTATATTTTGATATAAAAAAATGAACGGATCAATTTCCCATGAACCAAGTACAACAATAATTAATCTTTTGCTTCGAACAATTGTGTTTTCATTACTCTCAGTTGGGGGTAATATAAATGAGTTGTTGTCGTCCATGAATATTTCTTTGACGTTTTTCAAACGTATGTGTTGCTAAGAGATTATAATAAAAACTTAAGTGTGGATTTTGTCACTGCAGTGAATCCCGTTTAATACTTTTATGCAATTGCGCTAGACAATGGCTTATCAGATACCTACTCTGAGTTAAAAGGTATCTTATATGCCAGCTTTATTTGATGGGTATCCGCATTTCAGGTGGATTAGCGAGAATTCGGAAATAATCCATTTAAATCACGTCGCCAAGTTTTGAAAGCTATGTGAAAATTGTAAAGGAATATATCACTTTCAATTAAAGCCTGTTCCACAATTCATGTAAAATTAATGACTCAGCCAGACCGAGATATTACCGAAAATCCTCCCAAAAAAAAAATATTACGGACTTATGAAAGATGTACGGATTTAAAAAATGGTGCAGGAAGTGTTTTATGGCCAAAGTACGTGTGGAATATTATAGACGAGGTATCGTGACGAATGAGATTCAAAACTTTCATTAAAAAATCGACTTTTTTAAATTCACTGCAAGATAAATAGTTGATACCTGGTATCAAATTATTTGGAATAATAATCCCTAGGATTAAGGGACTATAAACAACCTGTCTTCGTAAAGTACAAAATTGAGGAAGATATGACTTTTCAAATAAATTTGCTAACCCTGCAACGATGACGTCATCCTGTTTGAATGATTAACAACTCAAAGTGACCTTATCACGATCAATCTTGAAAAAAAAATTAACAAAAAAAATCCCGTCTCCTTGCATATTTAGAAAGTATATTCTCGTTAAATGTAAAACATGAAGAGGACGAATTTGCTATGTGAATTAAGCTAAATGATGCGCTTAAACTCAAAGAGGATTGTAAATGTACGGTCTGAATGCATGCCGTGGACGAACATGGAACAACCCTAAGCTAGGAAATTTGTTCAACGAAGTTCGTATATAGCTCGGGAAAGACAATTATATAATTATGTATTTTCTGATTGTGTAATTGATTGTAATTAAATAAATAAAAGAAATGCTACGCGTGTTCGCTTAAATAAATACAAAGAAAATAAATACGAAAACTAAATAGATAGTAACGTCATTCATTAAAGCCCATAAGAGATAACAGTGACCTCATGTAATTCTCTATCAGGATATGCAACATGGGCAGATGCCAAAGGTTACTAGGGGCACTAAACTGGCGGGGTTTGAGTCGGTGCAACGTAACAAATCACAGTCATTATCATCGTTTGCTTCTTTATCACCAAAGTGACCTTCCTAAGCATTTTTTATTGATAAGTCTGGTTAACTTGTTTGCCTTTTTACACTATCAAATGTAATACAAATGTTATCAAGGTCATTTGTTAAGAGGCGGGGTTTACCGATTACGTTTTTTTGTATGGTCATTATGATACCGTGTTTTCTCTTTGAAAGGAAGATTGTGCAGGTGACCTGCATGCACTTGAAGAACTTTTTTTTGTGTACTTTGTAACCTTAAATACAAAAAGTGCACAGCCATCACGTGTCACTTTTTTATCGAATGCACCTACTAGCTGTTCTGACCATCCTTAGACCAAATACATCACCTTACGTGAAAGTTCAATGTAAGAATGAAACATATCTTTAAATCCTTTTAACTGGAGAAGAAAAATTGAAATAATTATTTTCACTCTGATATCATTGTAATTTTAAGGCTATATTTAATGGTGTCTCTTAATGTGCATTCATTGCAAAGCAGGGGAAAAGATAGTTTAAGTTTATGATTGTATACACAATTAGTGAACATCTTTCAGTAATCACAACAGCGCATGCGCAAAACATTAACCAGCGAAGAAAAAAACAGGCTATATACAATGTAATTTGCGTTTCACACTTACTAGATCCTCCTGGTTGTCCAATAAGACCGGAATCTGAAACAAATGTACATAAGGTTCGAAACAGTTTTGGTAAAGTCTTGTAAATAAAAAATAAACATTCAATGTCCTTTCTTCGGGACTAAAATACTCAAGAACACTTGATGTAAGGGACTTGATTATTGGTCCGTGCTAGATACTCAATATAGTGATAGTGCTTTTGTCAACTAACAGTTGATTAACTTTAATAATTGTATTGTATTTTAAACGACTCTATGAAACAAATGTATCTACACCTTAAGCTCTAACTCCAACACTCTAAAAACTCAAGGGATTTCCAGCAAAAATTATATAATTTATAAATCAAAGTTTGTAAGGTGGTAAGCGATATTTCTGTTTCATTTTGATGTATTTACGAAAATAAATTAGTCTGGTGCGGCGCATGCCAATTTATTGTACTAAATTAATCAAAATGAACATTAACCTACTTAGTGTTTGAAATTATTATTTGTTAATCAGCAGTATTCTCCTATTTACTGACTTGGTATGTAAATATTGATTTACCAAAGTTAAAGTGCAGCCGATACTGCGCTGCGGTTGGACAAAAATAAGTTCAAGCACTAAATTCGGTCAGGCGCATGCGATTATTGTTTGTAGTTAATGTATTAAAATGATCATTAAACACAAGTGTTTGCAATTTATTTTGGTATATCTGTATTTTCCCTTATTTACTGACTCCCTATAATCGCTGCGATTGGACAAAAATAATTTCAAGAACTAAGTAAAGCAATTTTTTTAATATGTATATGTATTTACTACCATTCTTTTCTGACGGGCAATAACAAGCCTTGGATACAAGTCGAGAAAGTCTATGACGTGTTAGATGACCGCCCATTCTAAAGTTACCCGTAGTTACACTAGTTTATAAATACACTAATGAAGGCCGCCGGGATTTTGAATTTGTAGTAAATTATCAGATTTAACTAGGATTACGGGTTATTAAAAGTTGTTAGTATTCAACTGCATTTTGACAGAACAGAACAGAACAGAACAGAATTTTATTAACATACGACTTGAACATTTACAGTTCCTCGTCTGCAATAAACTATATGCAACAATATTTGACGCAATTCATAATGCCAAAATGCGAATGTTAAAGTAATAAATTAGCACCTTTCTTTAAAAAAACCGGAAAGTCTCTTGAAAATGAATGTATACAGTTTATTGACGCGTAGTAATATTGGCAAGCATTTGCTAATAGAGCGAACAAAATATACTTTCACTGTTTTTGACTTTGATTACAGTCAAGGAACTTTATCTCAAACAGAAGTTTATTCAAAGTTCACATTAAATTGGCGATAATGAAATACTACTTTTTCAGGTCAGATATACTGAATAATCTCGGGGTCTTAGACACCTGGCCTTTCGTTGACAATCACTGAGAAAACTTAATCAAATAAGACCCGTGGGTGGCTCAATATCTATGATATTTATATATTTCACTGAACTTAAAATTTATTTCAACTGACCCAAATTTTCTTTTCAATTTAACACCTTTAAGTTTATTTGTAAACATGTGTTATCGTTATCAAAAGTAACAACAAACAGTGAGACAGAAAACGAGAAAGAGTCACAAAGTAATTTTTATTGGCGACACAGGGTAATGTTGAGTAACTGTGTGACTCGAAGTTACATGTTTTACCCGTAAACCATGTTATTTTTACCCAACCCTATGAAGATCACATATTGACCGGCGTCGCGCGAAAATGGGTCTTCGAACATTTGTAACATTTATCGAAAATAATTGATTTCAAACAATATCAAATTTACATTTTAAATGCAAACCCAATGTTAAAAACTTATCGCTGCTATATTTTCCTGCATAGAAACACATAATTTGCTTCAAAATCCTTCAAGACCAAATGCAATGGCAACGTCAATTCTAATTAATTTTTAGCTATACCCTTTGTGCAAAGAGATCATTAAATATTTAATCAGATATGATCTATATCGATAGAGTATATAATTTTGCAACCAAAAATAAATGATGATGTGGGAAAATGAATACCGCAAATTATTTACAGCCTACGTAAATAGAAGTGAGTTTTGACGTAAAATTGTGGTATGTGACGTCTTTTTTACAGGGAACAATGGCGCTTTATGTTAATACTTTTTTCAGAATGTTGCTATTTTGTATCTACTAGTCGTAGGTAACTGAAATTCAACCATATTAATTTTGAAATATAGTTTGTTAAAATTATGTAAGAAAGCTAGTTTACAAGTATTTTGTCCCCGTGTCGCTGGTCAATTATGTTTGAAAAAAACATTAGTTGACTACTATACAATGGGATTGACTCCCTCCCATAGTAGTTTGGTCATTTTAACAGGTGAGAAGTCTAGCGAACTATCGTTCCTGGGAACTACCCACCGTAAGAAACTGCCAACTTTCTCACGTAGAGAGAATGGACGGTAGCAGCGCTCAAAGCAAAGACCTTCTACCACTGAGAGGTTACAGTGATTTCAAATCAGCGACTCTAACAGCGGTCATTGGCGTCATTGCAAGTGCATATCCCGCCCACCATTTCATAATAAGCAATAATTTGGTATTTCGACCTAATCCTGAGTTTAAATACAATTTTTGAATCATTTCAGAGCTATATGTTTACATTATAATTTACTGAAGAAGTTGAACATAAACAGTATCTCTTCATAAAACTTCGAGAACATTTTTCCGTTAATCTATAAGTTTTTTTTTCTAAATACATGTTTTATTTTCATCAGCCAATAATTCATAAAAATATAACATATTTTATATGTTTTTACTTTTTTCATTTGATTTCAATGTTGTTAAGCATTTTTTGAAATCATTTTTTATCATAAATCAAAAATAAAACCTTTGAATTTCCATTGAACTTCGTTGGATATTAAAGTAAACTCGTATATTGAAAGGCATGAAAAGAATTTAAAAACTGCCGATATGACGGAAAGTTTCCGAGAAATATCTTTTTCTAAATTCACATGTACTAGGATTTATCAAGGCAGTTCGTATCACACTCTTGAATATATAACTGCTGAACATTGAAGCTGCTCGTCAAGGCAGTTCGTATCACACTCTTGAACATATAACTGCTGAACATTGAAGCTGCTCGTTCACAAATTTCGGTGGGAAAAAAATTTCCAAAATGATATCCTTAAAACATAAAGTGTAAAAGATGCGGCTTGAATCAACGTCACAAGTAAAAGATCTACATAGCAATTTGAAAAGATCTGTAGAAAATGATGGTGAGCTTGGTTTGCGGGCACCGCCACACCATATGTTCATATTGAACTGTTTGCAATGCTTTATAATTTGGTATACCACATAATTTCAAAATTACACAAATTCTTTACTCGAATTTATGCTGGAATATGTTCATTGCATCTACAGTTCAAAGAAACTTATTTTTCACAAAAATCTGACAGCGAGCAGCTTTAGATAATTCAGTTGGTACATAAATGTAAAAATGAAATATTATGAGACTTACCAACTTGTCGTTTCCTCCTTGCAGCTCTGAAATAAAAGAAACATCGGTAAATAATTTACTTTAGGAATAGCATGTAATTTATCTTATTGTTTAGATTGTGCAGTCATGTACACAATTGCTTGTAACTTGACTATGTACACTTTACTGCACACTTCACTGTGATATAACTGTGATATTTCATGTTATATAACAATTGTATATTGTCACTGAATGTAGATTGATGAGACTGCAGAAAGAAAAAAGAAATTTTTTCTAGTTTTTCAAATAATATGGTACGAAATCACGCAGCTAAAAGGTTACTGAGTTTTAACATTCACAATCAGTGTTATATTCGGTGGCGGTAAAATAGAAATATATACTTTAGTATCATACTATAAAATGATTACGGTCTGATATTCATACTGAGATGACTGCTGAGATAATCATATCTTATGAACAACTTTTTTTTACAGCTTCGCTAAATTGTTGTTTGTTTGTGAAACATTTTACAAAATTCATTTCATAAAGAAAGAAATATTACCTTGAGTCAACAAGAGATGCGCAACAAAGCAGCGCAAGGCACGCCGCCTTGATGTTTGAGGCACTCGGTGCCATCATCGAATGGAACCAACTGTTTACGTACACGAATTCCTATTTCTGCGAAAATTATTATGTAAACCTTACGACTAAATGAAAAATAGAGGCTATATCTTTCGAAAATGTACACTCAGTCCGGCTGTCATAAGCCTCTGTTGGGATTCAGACCAAGCTTCTGACTTATATAGAGTAAGAACAAAGTCACGTGATTCAAATAATTTACATATCATAATATCTCGATCTTTCCATTAAAAGTTTTTGCCTAGTTTGACAAATCTTTTCAAAGTGTCCTGACTGACTTTTGTTAAAAGGTGTAAGGGGGTACAATTCCTTCTTTATCCAACTACCGAATCAGGCATCGCTATCTGTAAGCTAGCGATATACTATTCATCGACCATTGATTAATGGGCAAGGCTTTTGTAAACATTGTTTATTTTGACTTTTAATATAATCCAATGAATTTTGAACATCCAATTTCGTCTTAAACCGTCGGATTTCGTGACCCATCCTCGGAAAGTTATTACAAACGTTTTGGAAACGGAAGAATTTTCAAAAATAAGCATTACAAAAGGTATTGTAAGTGTAAATCTCTATGGATTACTGCTAAAAGCTTGAGAACATAGAGTTGACCCTAAATGTTTAATAGGGTTCCTTTTTCGTAGATTTTCTACAAGGCTTTTATTCTTTATCTGCAGTTAGGTAAACATTTCTAATGCAAAAATGAAAAAAAATATATACATTCACCGAAAAATACCACACAGATTTTAGACCTAAATTGTTGAAAAGAAAATGAACAGATGTTTTACATTTTAACTTAGTTTATATAATTAAAGTTATATAAATTATGCGCATGACATTCGTAGAACACTAAAATCACTTCAGCTTCCGTTATAGAACTCTATATCAATAGCACGTATGCGTGCTGTTTTCTTCTCAAACAATACATATTTGGATTTGCTTTTGGCTTCTTTATAATAAGGTTCGAGCATATTTTTGCGTAGAATTTCAAAGTTCAGGTTGGTGGTGGAACTGTTTGAACGAATGCAAAATGAATGTTCTTGTCATATACACATTTACTGAATTGAATTATCATCAACATTTTCTTCTTCATTACCATCAATAGCAGCAGCAGCAGCACCAGCTCAACAACAACAACAACGACACTAGCATCTCCATCAACAGCAACAACAACAGCAGCAGTAGATTTAGCAGTAGCAGTAGAAGAAGTATCTAGTATAATATACTTCAGTAACCGAAGGTGTAAAAAGTGTTAATTCTTGAAAGAAAGACCCACTTGCGCTTAAAGTATTTAAATACATAAATGAATCTTAAGCAGGACATAGAGTTGTCTTTTTGTAAAAACAAGAAAATAGCCAAGAATAACCTGCAGAAATATATCTGATAATTTTCACGAGAAGGCATCTTTCAGAAGTCGTAAAATAAACTCATCAAAATAATATAAATTTATATGCTTAAAAATGCTCTACTGCTGTATATGATCGTTTTTGTTTTAGTTTAGATCTCACTCTCAACAACAAATTATACCGAGTAAATGTCAGGTTTATTTGGAGTCTTCTTGGGTTGGAGTTGGGGGTAGGGGTGTCAATCTCATGGCGCAGTCAACGGACTCTTATATTCCCGACGACTTTGACTTTGAAATACTGAAATGTTTACTTGTAATAATACAGTGTGCAGTGCACTGTGTTCAAAACACGGATGTGAAGAAATGACTGTGCAGAGTACTGTATTCAAAACACGGATGTGAAGAAATGACATTATCAGCATGACGAAAGTACTGCATGGGTGCCCTTCAACACAGATTAAACCTTCTAACCCGTTCACAGCGTCACCGCAAGTTATAAAACCAAACTAAAACTCAAGTAAACACGGGCATATATAGCATGTAGTTTATTCTCATTATTTTGATAAATAGGTGTTTGACGTAGGAGATTATAGGTGTCTGAGTGAAAGCCGATAAAATCAGGAGTCTTCCGTTACTGTATTGATAAGGGGGTTATGAAACTATATTTGAATCTTTCATAACTGTTTCAGTTAAGTAACTGTCCTTCAATATATTATATCTCATCGAAATTAAATTAAGATGATTTTTCCGCGTATATCATACAGGTTTAGTACTCTATGGTTCCACCAAGGAACTATGGCAAGGTATTTTTATACCACAAGACGGTGTCACAATGTTTCAACATACTAGCGTTTTCAATTATGCGGGAACTTACAGATATATACCTATTTTTCGGGAGGTGCCTTACGGTCGTTCAACAATACTTCAGTTATTTATTGGATGAACGTTTACTCAGCTAACATTTCTGAGAAGTTCCAGCACTAACATAAAGTGTCGGGTTGTTAACTGAGCTCGAATCTACGACCCTCAATCAGTGAAACGTTAAGTGATTTCAAGTCAGTGACCTTTATCCACCCGACCTCTTAGACGCGTCCGAAGAACTGTACTTTTTTCTTGATTGTTTTTAGTTCCGGCTGACCCTTCGATATCTCCCTGTAGCGGGTGAAATTGCCAGACTCCTGACAAGCGCAGATTGAAGAGAGACAGATACAAGGGAATCCGGGTACCAGACCATAGCTCTTTAACAGATATACCCCTTGGTTCCTTTACTTGCACGGTGTTTGGCACCGATACACGTTATACTACTTCTGTGTTTCTAATCAGTTCATCTCTAGATCGATGGGGAACACTGAAAAAGTGTTTCTGAAATGTCCAGTTTATGGCCGCGATTCAAACCGGTGACCTCCGGATTGGTAGTGCAGAGCGTTAACAACTATACCTTCGCGCCACCGAACTGTGCTTTTGAATAAGAACTAAAGACCAATATTTTGACGTTGCCGAAGTCCCAAACCACACGACGTTTAACTTCACTTTGTACTACATTACGTTGAAATACTTCGTTAAATTGTACTCAGTAAACTTTGAAACATGAAGAACTAGCCATGTGTGTAAACATTTTTTTTTTAAATAAATGAAGACATCAGCGAATAGCGATAAATGTAATGTCAGGGCAGCACCTTTTAGTTTCTTGACGGTGCGTTTGTTACTCTCTGGTTTAGGAGGACGGTTTAGTACGTCAACAGTTTGTGACGTCGTTACTATAGCGTCATTCGACGTCCTGCTGCAAACATGACTTTAGGGCGACATTCGCAATAACACGGAGTCAAATTTTATTTTATTCTTTTAACTAGGTAAGTTTATATGTTTTTCAACATTGTATTTACGTATATGAACTCAACTATCTGCAAAACGAGCTAATTTTATCTGACGAGAACATTCATCTACCTAATATACACCCCGGGTATTCGACTACTTCGAACGCAGATGGGTACTACTGACGATGTATATAGAACATCACATGTAAGCTGGAAAATACCTAATATCTTCTTTTTTCACCCCAATATGTTTGTGGGCAATACTCAACGGTTTATCGGAAAAACGATATTGGCTATGTTGATAAGTTGAATTTAAATATACATGTAGATTTATCTTTATGTAAGAATTTTCATAATGCTTTAATTTGGCGAATCCTCTTACTTTATTCTTTAAGTTCTACAAATATATATGTAAATATATATTCCGTTTTCATATTACAAGCATATAGTTCTATTAGTTCATATAACACGAAAATATCACCGTTTTATCTTCGATCCATTAAAATTCTAAATACGTAAGGAAATTTAATGCTTTTCATCGGAAAATATAGATTTATGACATTACAAGCTAACTTGATGCTTGTGCATATAGGCCAAAGAAATTGACTGTAGCTTTTTGTTTGCCAGGTTAAATCGAAAAGACATCGAGTAAATCTATATGTACCCGTCGGGTAAACCGTATCCACGCTTACTTCCGCCTGTGTTTCTGTCGCCAATAGAAGAGTCGGACGAAAATGTCCAATTTTTCACCACCGGCAACTTCACGCAGTCAGGTAAACTATACACAGTCTTCAGTCTGCCCATCCGTCTGTATACAGAACTATACAATGTACAGCATCTGGAATAGTGCATTCAGTATCATCTCATAAATAAAGTAGTATACACTTCCGTGGTCTCTCCGTCCGTCTCTGTAACATTGTCCGGTGGAAGAGCGTCCGCTTTGTGCGAGAATGGTCATGGGTTAAAATCGTACTAAATAATATGTACATTAAGATGGATCTTACATTGTAGTTGATATTCGAAATGTTTATTCGCGAATGAAAATGGATACAGCTTGTTATTGGTATTTTCAGATATTACCTCGCCATTACACAGCTTGTAGTTTTGAATTAAAATGTTAATTCGCGAAAATACAGCTAGAAGTTGGTAATTCAAATGTTATTTCGTGAATATACAGCTTGTTATTTAAAATTCAAATGTTTATTCGCGAATTATACATCTTGTAGTTTGGAATTCAAATGTTAATTCGTAAATATACAGCTTGAATTTGGTAATTCAGATGTTCATTCGCAAATACACAGCCAGCTTGTAGTCGTGTTTCAGAAACTAATCTGCCAATGTACGGCTTGTATAGTCTACAGTTTGTAGTTGGTAATACAAATCTTCATCCGAGAGTCTGTGTGTTACAGAACTGTCAACGCAACTTAAAAAAACACATAGAAATAGTGTTCTTTGGCACCTCTTCCTCGAAGTGTACGGGTCGCCTTAAAAGTGGAAAACATTATTTGTTTGTCTAAGAACTTCTAATGCATCTCCGCTTGAAAATCTGCGATCCATCCTGGAAGAGTCACAGACGAGTTCAAATTGCTTAAGAATTTAAAAACAACAACTTCATTGGCACCGCTTCCTGAAAGTCTACGAGCCATCCTGAAATTGTCTCAGACCAGCCTTCAAGACTTCAAGACTTAAGGACTTAAAAACTGATTTCTATGTCGAAGCAGCGCCTACTGAATGTCTGCGATCCTTCTGAAAATGTCGAAGACTGATCCAAATCAGTTACAAGTTTTCGTACATGATTAAAGGTTGAAGAGTGAATAACTTATTCGTACCGCTTGAAAGCCGGTTATCCTTCATAGAAGTGTCGCATACCTATCCAAATGACTTAAGAACTTATAGTTATTTAAAAATAAGTATTTTTATTATTATTATTATTATTGTTATTATATTTATCACTATTGTTATTTAAAAAAAATATCATTATTGTTATTGTTATTGCCATTATAACTATAAATTTATCATTATTATTATTATAGTTTTTATTATCTTATTATTATTATTTTTATTATTTTATTATTATTTTTATTATGTTTATAAGTTCTTAAGTCATTTTATCTCATATTTGACACTATCAGGATGGCTCGTTGACTTTTAGGAATGCAGATCGGTATGCGACACTTTCTAGATTGCTTAAATATTTTCAGGAGGCGTTGTAAAAAAGTTTTTTAACTACTGTAATTATTATGTATATAAATCTTTACTCATTTTGACTGGTCAACGAAACTTTCAGTGAAGCTGTGCCAAAGAAGTTTTTTAACTTATGTTATTTGTTTATAAGTTCGTAAGTCATTTGGACGAGTGTGCGACACAATCACAGGTTTTCATGAGGCGGAGCTAAAGAAGTTCTAAAACAAAACAAAATATCTTGTTTTCAAGAATTTAGCTTTATATTTGGATTTGTCTGCAACACTTTCGGGGCGGC
This sequence comes from Saxidomus purpurata, assembly GCA_022818135.1. NCBI lineage: Eukaryota > Metazoa > Mollusca > Bivalvia > Venerida > Veneridae > Saxidomus > Saxidomus purpurata. The sequence goes on from JAFMSR010000013.1 coordinate 28,597,527, forward strand.
TTCGAGAAAGCGGTGCCAAAAAGACACTCAACTGATAATTATAATGAATATTTAAATTTCCAACTTAAAGCTGTTCATTTGTAAAAAAAAAAGCAAAAAAACATCTGAATTATCAGCTGCAAGCTGTATTTTCGCGATTAAACATTTGAATTGCCAAGTGCATGTTGTTTATTGGCAAATAAACATTTGAATTACCAATTAAAAGCTGTAGACTGGAGAATAAACATTTAAATTATCACGATGAAAGCGTCATCTTCACAGACCTCCAAAGAATATACAGAATGCGAAAATGGACCTGATAGCTCTCTTAGTTTGTGCTCAGAAATAAATATGTTAATGTAAGGAGGGTATCCAGAGGCTTCTCGTTTCTTTGCAGTTCTGGAGTAAATGTTACTGGATACATCAAACATACTTTGTATCTCATCTTATCTGTTAGATATAAAGACTGTCCGTCCGTTCGTCATATATCTATCTGATTGCATGTCGAGTAAACACAGGTTCAAGATAAGATATGAAAAGCCAGGTTACCTAAGAGAAGCCGACAAGGCATTTAGCATGTGCTATGATGGGCATGTATAATCGTTTACTTAATTAAAGGACATACATGCATGAAGATGGAGTCTGCAACGTCAATGGCATTATGAAACAAAACAAAAGACAGAATAGAAATTTGTAAAGGCTATAACATGTATATTTGTATATGGATTATAAAGGTCTCAGCAGTTAGAATGTCATATCAAATTAGATTTTAAAAGAAACTGATGAGTTAATATTTACTGTTGTGGTACTTTGAAAATGATACATATATTTCATAACTTATCTAGAAAAAATAAGACTTAAAACTTTTTTTTTACAGAATGCAGCATTGCAGAACTCAACAACTCTTCATTGATACGAAAGGCAATTTCAAAAACATCATCATGGTGAGTTAAAATATTGACGTCTACCAACAAGTTTCTGTCTACTAAGATCCAAAGTCTTAATCTAACTCATGTGGTTTCTACTCATTTCCAGCAATCTCAAAATGGTTTATCATTAAATTCGTTTCCGGTGGCGATCAACATGTTATATACATTAAACTCCGTATATTACGAACTCCTTTGGATCATTTAAATTCCGTCTTTATATCCGGAGTATGTTATGTCCAGATGACATTTGCATTTTAAATAAAGAAGAAGAAAAATTGGATCCAGAAAATGTGTTCGTTATATTCGGAATTCGCTATACCCTGGAGTCGTTATATACGGAGTGTATTTCTTAATTCTACAAATGCCCTAAACTAAGCCTTTCTGTATGATTGCATTTTGAAACGAAACCCGAATTTTAGCATAGAAGTCGTAAATTCAGTTAAAAATCTTTGTATTTTGAATAAATCAGGCGTGTGCCTACAGATTAAATAACAGTACAGAAAGCATATTTAAAGCGTTCTTACTGGGTCTTTACCGATCTATATTATTATATGATAATGGTTTACTGAACGCTATTGCGCTGTAACATGTCTTCCACAGCACTACTGATGACTCTAGGCATGAAAGGAATAATAGATCTCGGATAGATAGAGAGCATATAGAGTCATGCTCCGGAAGAAAGCACGCAGATGTAGAAGTCGTCAAGCAGAAGTACATTAACAGTGAGATACAGGATTTGCCGAGGTAAAGACACAAGCAACATATAAAATTCAAAGTTTTAGTTATAATTTATTACTCTATTAATTAATTTATTTACTTTGCATTACCTTGCCTTGCACTACATTGTCTTGCCTTGCCATGTTGTGCTTTGCCTCGCCTCGCATTGCTTTGCTTTATTTACTTATTTCTTTATTTTTGTACTCATTCATTCATTTTTTTCAGTCTTTCATTTATTGATTAATTTGTTATAGAGTATTTCATTATTTTCATAGAAAGATACAGTTTAACCTGCATTAGCGGTCACCTGTATATAACGTGACCCTGTCTGTAACGGTCAGTCTAAGGTGCGACGGCAGGAAATTACTCTAAATGTAACCTGTTTATAGCGTGACCCTGTTTAACGCGGTCAGCGGCCACTTATTTTTAATCCGGAACTGATGATATAACGGCCAGTGACGGGTTTTGAACGAGAACTTTAAAAAATATATCGTGCAAGTAATAATATTACGGCAATTAGCCGAGCATTAAATAAACAGCTGATTGAAACCCATTAAATGTGGATTATGGTCATTGAATATGTGTGAATAATACATAAATTTCAAAGGATTAGATAATTTAGGTGAGTTTGTTTGGTTTGCTTGATATTTTAGTGATTATCTTGAGCAATGATTGAGCGACGTCGTCTTTATGCATGAATTTTTTATGAATTCCCGTGATTTTGCGTTAGTTTGATCAAAACTATACAGGTTTATTGAAACATTATTAGGTATAAAAATCTATGACAAGGCAGTCTGTATGCCATTTTTCCCCAGTATGTCTTCACCTAAACGTAAAGCGCTTTCGTTAGAAGAGCGAGTTCGTGTAATAAAAGCGTTTGAATGTGGGAATAGTTCTCGAAAACTTGCTGATCAATTTTGTGTGGGATTGCAGCTTCAACAAATCAGAAGAAAATAACAGACTTCTCTACGAAAGTTAACTAATTATGTTCATGTACATTTGTATATTGTTTTACATTAAAAGCATTAATAAGTGCATCATATAAATTGATATGCCATATGTGTAATGTAATAACCTACCGTAACTAGATATTGTTTTATTTTATCAAATTTTTATCATATCATTGAAAACCTGGATATAGTGGTCACCTGTCTATAGTGGTCACTTTCGCCGAGTCCCCTTGCTGACCGCTATAGGCAGGTTAGACCGTATATTGATTAGTAACTGTAATTATTTTGTTGCTGTTGTTCAATTGAAAGGATCGGTATTTTAATGTTATTGTACTTTCAATTATTTTGTTACATCTAATCACGTATTTGTTAAGAAACTAGCACATGTCCATTTACACCAAAGTACTACCATATGTCTTGCGTTAATTTCCTTACGGTTCCATGTATTAAGGTATTATTAAATGAGCATGAATACCCACCGCTCACTTATTACTATTCAATCAAAGATAATATATTATGTTAACTACATACACCACAGTAAAACATATTCACGGAGTACTATGCAGTGAACATAACTCAAGAATTAATTGACTATGAACAGTATACACTCAGACAGAACTATACAATGAACTTTGCATACTGAATACAGTTCCGAGTACTTCTTTAGAACTATTATAAAATGGACAGTACTTTCTGAGTACTATCCTGTGAATATTACTTTCTAAGTACTACACAGTAAGCATTACTTTCTCAGTACTATACAGTTAACATTACATTCTCAGTATTACACAGTGAACATTGTTTGCTAAGAACTATACAGTTAACATTACTTTCTGAGTATTGCACAGTAAACATTGTTTTCTTAGAATTATACAGTTAACATTACTCAAAAATTACTTTACAATAAACATTACTCACTAAGTACAATACGGTGAACATTTTTCCTGGAGTACTATACAGTGATCATTACTCACTAAGTACAATACGGTGAACATTTTTCCTGGAGTACTATACAGTGATCATTACTCACTAAGTACAATACGGTGAACATTTTTCCTGGAGTACTATACAGTGATCATTACTACTAAGTACAATACGGTGAACATTTTTCCTGGAGTACTATACAGTGATCATTAATCAGAGGATACTATGACAGTGCATATTTTTACAGTAAACTTAGACAATTTTCATAAAATAGTACTCATTTAATCTTGTTAAATGAGCAAAACTCAATAGAAATGTTCGGTAAATATTATTCACAAAGTACTGTTCATTTGACCTTAACTTTGATACTCGCAAATCTACACATATCTGTGAAGCAATTAAACTGCTGAAAAGCAATTGTATTATGTTTTTACCGCAACAATAAATTCCAAAGAGCTATTGTTAGCAAGAATCACAAAATGAATAAAGAATGAATTATTTTGGCTTCAGATTGTTGTGCGCACCCTTCCGCTGTAGTCCTATACACAGGACTAGATCGACTCATTTGAATCTTGGTTCCCAGGATATTAGAAATCAGATGAACAAAATCAGGTTAAAGTCGAGATTTGCACACATGTTACCAGAGAATCGGCTAGAATACAGGTACAAAGCTTCGTTTTGCAAAAAAAAACATTTAGCACAAAAGATGGAACAATAATAGATATAGTACTGTTTTGCGATAATAATTCCGAGTAATAAATAAAGGTAATTATTTGAACAAATAGTTCTTTATCTGATTTGTAACATGGTCAATTTCATTTACTACTTTATAGAAAGTATGCTCAATTTCAAATAAAGTACCTTTAAGCTCCTACTCCCCTCCCCCCACCCCCACCCACACCCCCTGCCCGACCCCTTGCACAAAGGTATCATACATATTATTAGTTTACTTTTATGAAGACTCATCTCAAAACCACGATACAAATATTGTTAGTCATATATAGTTAGATTTTATGCATTGAGTCGTGACTACATCTTTATATCTATATATTCTACAATAGGTCATAGGTGACGTGTCAAAATCCTACATACCTATTTAATGTACCAACCACTTTGTAAAATATGTTGTTTTTTTTTTCGTAAATGAACATTAACTTTTTGGTAAGCTGTTGCGTGTTTGTCAGCAGAATCGTGTAATGGGATTAAAATAGAAACTAGATAGTAAAGTTCCTGTAATAAGACCACTCTTCGGACTGGCATAAGGTGGTCTTTATATCAAAATAGTCTTTTTATCGAGACCTTTCTACTATCAAATTTGTCATTTGGTTCCGAAATCTTTGGTCTTAATATTTGGTGGTCTTAATAGCGGAACTTTACCGTTATAAACCACGTATATAGCAATCTCCTTGGTACCATTTAAATGTGTTCCTTAGATCTGGAATATGTTATAGTCATATAACATTTACATATATAAAATAAAGAAGGAACAGAATCGAGCCCAGACAATGTGTTCCTTATACCCGGAAGTTCGCTATATCCGGAGATAACTGTACATATACCGAGCTTACTCCGGTAATAACGACAGGCAATTCATAATCAGATTTAATTTGAAGTATTCATATGTAATAAACATATACATGTATGAAGTCTTAGAGACTATCATATGACGTATATAATAAAAAAACTCATCTAAAATTCTTGTATAGACGCTGACGTGTAGTATCATCTCCGGGTACTAATTGCAAACACACACCCTGCAGTACCTGTATACCACTGTATAATTAATACTAAAAACGTACCTGATTTAAGCCGCCATAAAGTGGATATAAAATATTGACTATCGGGTACCACGTCATGCTGTATTGACCGAAATCGTTTTCATTATAAATTTCCTGTTTTTTTTTAATAAATGTACTCATCTGGGATAAATCTAGGTGCAAGAAATACAAAGAACCAAGCAAAAAATACGCGAGAATGCAGAAATCTATGCGAGAGATTCTCTATGGCGACTTCTACAACACTGACGATTTTGATCCAGAGCTGGCGGCATTGTTTGAAAATTATATCGAGGAATGTGATAGAACCAAGATGGAACCCGTCAAACACTTTAGTCCCTACCCCACTGACTGCAGTACTACACAGAAAGAGGAAGAGTGAGTGATTTAGTTTCTGCACTGCTTTTCTTTTGTTGACTTTTGTGGGGAGTTCCCTCTAAATTTTGCAATTTACCGTTGTGCTTTATTTCAAATGTTTTAAGCGATTTAGCATTTTTTCTTGAAACAGCATGAATGAAGATTTCAAAATGTATTCGCAATAAAAATATACCATAAAGGGAAACGATTTTCTGTAAAATAAAAATCAGCAACAACATAAAATGTATTGCCATTTAACAAAGTTCATTTTCCAATGGTCTTACATTCAGTAATTTTTAATTTACTGTTGAAGAAATGTTCGAACATAACTTTCGTAAAAACTAATTTGAAATTAATAGGTCATCAGCCTTATAATTAAGAAAAAATAGCTTTTGTCTCCGGTGAGAGGGTAGTGGATAACGCGACTATAGTAAGACCAAGATAGGCCAGCGCAACTTGAATCGGACATAAATTGTACGAATGTACATGTACATAGTAAAACACACACAAAAATATTTAACAAAAACATATCCTTCTAAAAGCATTTGAATGGTCTTTGTTGTGCTTTTTAAAGGGAGAGAATAATACACGAATAATAAGCTGCAGTTTTATGTATAAAATATGTAATCGCAATTGATTAAACATTATTAAAGATATTTAACAAAGCGATCATCTTTGTATTTGGCGAAAGCGTTGTTATTAGATATGTTATCAGTACCTTGCCTGTTTCCATTCTCAATGGTTGTTGGATTAATTCTTCTGTTTTTCCTGGCTGTTGGTTGAGGTCGTGTTTGCTGGTGTTTGGGGATTATTTTCGTTACTTTGGGTTTATCTATTATTTGCGTATAAGCATGCAGACGTGGACAACAGTTTAGTTTATGCGAGTATGAGTTTCAAATTCTCCTTTAGAACAATGTTTTAATATGCATTGTTTTTATTTTAGGGATTCGGCAAGCCAGTTTGAGCTGGATACCGAGCGTGCATTTATGTGTGGATATATCGAGGGACTAAAACAAGTAGGTAAATCCCTGGACCCAAGTGAATCTGAGCAAACTATGAACGAAAATGACGTCAAAGGTGAGACGCCGCCGGGGATAGTTAGTCACAAAGACATGATTTCAAGCCAGCAAGACATCACACATATGTACCTGAGGGAATGGGAACAGGAAAACAGGTATACCATATATCTTTCTAAGCCCTAAATAAAATAATATTACTACTCTAGTAACGTTTATTTATCATTTCATTTGCCTTTTCACACTGAAGTATTTGTTGGATTGTCACAGGCTTAGTAAAACGAAGAAGATCGGTTGACAGTTAATTTTCCCTACCTTTTAGCTAAGATGCACCTATTGTTTTTCCCATTGACTTGCATTATAAATCTAGTCAAAAGGTGACCCTGTACTATATCCATCTATCGGTTGTTGACCAATGAAAAAAAACAAACTTGGATTATTTTCAAGAAGTTGTCTATCAAGACATCACAAGATTATCTTTAAAAAGGCTTGAAAGCGGAAATGGAAGAAGGGAATCAAGCAAGAAAATGATTGTATCATAATAATAATGTAAATATATACGTGACTTGTTATCATACAGATGTGTTCTTGTTTAGAAGTAATTGTTGTTCTTTGGAAAAATAAAACACTAAAGTTCCTCTCAATTACTTCCGTATTTGTATTTTGTAAGAACAAAATCCAGCCAGTCATTGTTTATGACTGAATTCAAAAAATTGTAGCAATGTATTCTCTTACATAGATAAAGCAATGTCGATTAATTCACGCAGTTTCATTCCGTGTCATTGAGTGTTTGTTTAAATTCTTATTGTTGGTAAATAAGGACAAAAGATCCAATTTGTAAGACCTTTTCCTATTTGTAAGTTTTCGCGTTCAACTTGGTGCCCCTATTTTGTTTTGAATATGACGTCGCTGGAAGCTATGTGTTTTTTGGTTTTCGAAAATGTTTCCAGTTTTAGCTGATGCTGTCGTGATACCATCAAACCGGCAAAACGTGATGCGAACTTTATTTCCACCAAGCAATCTGTAGCCCTGGGCCTCAAGCGCTCACAGCGCTTTGATTTTGTATGGTACAAGTGTTTCCCTAGTCGTAAAAAGAAACACCCTGCAAAAAGTCTTCTGATTTTTTCGGGATGTTTCTATTCAGGAGTAAGGCAACTATAATTGTTGTAATAAGTACATACATTCATACAGGGTTAAATTAGTACCAAATAAGAAAAAAGTCCAATGGACAACAATTTACTTACTAGTCAGTAAATGTCTCATTGCAACACAAACCATGAGGTTGCGGGTTCGAGTCCCACTAGGGGTAACGTAACGATGGTACCTCCTAATATGACACTAGTTCTGGTTTTCCAGGAAGCGAGCTATGGGAAGTATTCCCATCAGTATAAGATACATCACCCCCTAAGCATCACTTACACATCGTGTATGTCAAAGGACCTTCATAGCGTGTGTGCACAAAAAATGTTTATTTGGTATGAAGTTATGAACATGTTTTTTACATGCACTTATGTCGCGGAAGAGTAATACTTATTCTGTCTTTTTATTAAAAATGAAGATACCCAATTTAATTCAGTTCTTACCGCTTTGTCTTCATCAGGTTGGAGCAACAACAGAGAAAATACGGTGAACAGAAATTATTCGAAGATGTGTTGCAATGTGACAAGGGCCAGACAAAAGAGACCGAAAACAAGTACGAAAACAACAGCGTGTCGGCCGAGAAACAAAACCAACGGAGCACAGATTTAAAAGAGGCCTCTTTTACCATTGGTATCCCGATTCTACTATTTTTATTTGTACGGTGTATCGAACTATATTTCATTTGGTGTGACACACTTTAGTAGAATATGGTTTTGCTGTTGGAATTTTCACAAGTGTTTGAGTGGTAAATACTGCTCGGACAGTTGGTATTTATTTTTGCAGCAGTACAGCAAATTTCATTCATATTAATCATTCATACGCCATGCAGTTTTGTTCGCTATTTCATCCGTTGAAGTATAGTTAATATGTTCTGTCTATGACACGGTCAGTCCTTGACGAGAGACCAACTTGGACATAGACGGAAAATATCATAAACACCTATAAACACATTATATAAAAATTGCATAAACATCTTAGTATACATGCATATAATAATTCATAGCCGTGCTCGGACATATGGCCTAGGCCGTATCCAAGGGTAAACATGCCAAGCAAACCAAAACAGTCTGACTGAAAAATTCAAATAAATTTCAGCTGATTGTCATTATAATTATGATAATAATAATAATATCAATAATAATAATAATCTTTATTTAAAGAAGGTAACTCAATAAGTGCGAGAACTTATCTTCCTCGAGGCCTTCCTATAAATATTGCATTCATAATACAAAACAGTTAAAACATTTGTGTACATGTATTTATGATTTTGTGCAGTAATGTTTGACTAGCTGTATTCCATAATTCAGAACAATAATCAAATATTGGTAAAATTTATGCGTTGTGAAATAAGACTCTCATTTCTTTGTTTAATCGATAATGCATAAAACGTTTCAATCTCATTAAAGCTGATGACCAAAATGGTGAAGCAAAAGACAACGAGAAGAAAAGGTCTGCCGTGAGTGATGCATTGCACGGACGAAACAGTGGCTCAAACACTGACATAAGACCAGAGTCTAAAGGTAGGACCTACAAGAACTATCGTTATATTTTCGAGTGTAATATTAAACACTTAAAGTTACACGTGTGTTACTTAATATTGTTATTTAACTGCGCTTGACACTTCACAGTTAAATGTTTACTTTATCAAACACCAATCTACGTTACCCCGAAGTCACTGCATGAGATATTTTTCACATATTTTATATTTTATTTGCATGTCAGCAATTTGACTGGATGAGTTTCGCTCAAAATCAAATGTTCTTAAATGTAAAGGAGTAGTCAAACTAATTTAGCATGAACCTGGAAAATACTGATTAGTTGTAATGGGCGATATCTCCATTCACGTCAATCGCTGAGAAAACTAAAATACTGGAGGACTCTTCTGACGAAATTTCCGTCGCAACGTTATGCGCTGAAAATGACGCAAACAAAAAGAAACGAAACTTAATATATGTATCGAATTTAATTCTCCTTAATTGTATGTAAAAACTACTACAAATTTTCAAAATCACGTTCTTATTAGCGATTTAAACCTAGTCAGGTAGTTGAGTGTTTGCCTTAGAAGTCAAGGGGCCAGCGTTTCTTCCACTTACAGTAGTCCATTCATGTCAAAGTGCTGCGCAGATACGAAATTCTTACGCGTACAGCTAACTATTTAAATAATGAAATAGCAGTCTAAAGACATCAGTTTCAAATCATCAGATTGACTTATATTAATGTTTCATAAAAACAGGTTTTGAAGATATACCTAAATTGCGTGGGCTTTACTGATCGACGTTTGTAGGAATTATTTGAATCTCATCGAACGACATGTATATGAATGCGTATGAATTATTGCAGGCTGTATTAAGGCAGAATTCTGCAATCCCATATGAATGTGATGATTACAACAATACAAAGATTATTGAACCAAGTATCAATTATATCATGTTTCATGCACTTAATACCAGCTTTAAACAGCAAGTACCTGCTGTACTTAACTCACTTACTAAATAGATAAATTGCTGTAGTGACAGCACTGATCATCGGGTTTGCCAGATCGAGGTTTTAGGTTTGGTTGATGTGTCCGTTTTACAGCCGAGTAAGACCCAAAAATATATCTGTGTTTCGGGCAACCCGACCCAACCTAGCAAAACCCCCGACCCTAAAAAAAAGAAAATTTAATGTGTCTCTACCCTACCTGGCACTCTTTGGACCGTTGCCCTAAACACATTTTTTTTTCAACCTAAAGACCTTTTTGAGTAAAACACATTGCCCTTTACCCTATCTAGATATTTTGAGACCCTTGCCCTAAACACATATATTTTGTTACCATAAGTGAAGTGCATGTGTCTTTTGAAAAATAATACTTTTTTTCATGTAATACAGAAGACTTTTCAAAGAGCCTATGTTTGAAAGATCTCAAGGAAAGAAAATTCCTGGTAGAAAGCAAATCGTCTTCATCCATCACTAGATGTCGAAGTTGCAATAAGCCTAAATACAACACGGCTCCTCCAAGCAATCAATCTGAAAACAATGAAAAATTAGTAAGGCTTCCAAAACAAAAACTGGAACATAAGCTGTTGACAACACGAGCGCTGGAAGAAACCTGTTCAAGCAAACTGAAATCAATGAACAAAATAACAAATGATTGTAAACAATATGGCTCTCGGATAAGTAGAAATGATCCGAAGGGACCGAAGATAAGTGTTTCGAAAGTGGAGGCGAAAGGAACACACATAGGTAATTAAGTTTCTACCATTAGTACATTCTGATTCACTGATCTATCATTTCATTTGAATGTCGAAGAAATTAGTTTTCTGAATACTAGTATGTTACCTTTATGATTTAGAGCCCGTCGTTATTAACGTATTTAAAGATATAATATCAAAGCACTTTTCAAAGGTCAACATATATCTTGAAATTATTATGTCATACAAACACGAGGATTGGCAAACAATGATTTCTCAAATTTCTAGCAACCTTAGTAAATTATTTTACAAAGGTATATTGTAATTTAAAAAAAACATAGGTGGTCTTATTACTATTTTCCTGAAAACAGTAGAAAGTTTAATTTCTATATCTCTGCAGTTTTGTAAAAGTGGCACTTCATTCTTGCAAAAAATTTCATCATATAACATGTTTTGGCCTATATTAGATACAAGAGTGAACATGAAAATACATTATGAAAAATGAAACCCATCAGGGAGGAGAAAAAGCAACTCGAAAATGAAATGGTATATATTTTGATGTCTAAATCCGTAATTTTCGAAAGGAAGGACTCTTAAGGTCTTAAAATTGTTAATTGCCCAAAACAGAACATGTATTAAGTATCAGTTAACTGTTTGCAGGTTCGACCATCATGGGTGAACTAGACGGTTGGGAGACTAAAAGTAAAGCGTTCAATGATCACGATAGCGTCCAGATGTCGTCTTCTGGGATTCTACATCCGGTTGACTCCTTTGAAAATATCTATTCGCCGAATCGGATGTGGACGCCGTCAAGCAGTGCCCCTCCTTGCACACCAGTAGACCAGCAGATTCAGGTGCATTTAACAGGTCTTTTCGGTTCACTTCTGAACACAAATTTACATTTCGCTTTTAAAATTAGTTTTTATTCTCGTGTAGCTAAGCTTATGTTTACTATTTCAAGAGCGCCTTTGTAAGTGAAAAAGCACATTCTCGTGTTGGTTTGCTTATATTTACTTTGTCAAGAGCGTCTGCAGGTGTGAAGAATCAAATAATCCAATTAAATTAAGACTACGCCGAATTTCGTACATATACCGGACCGCAAAGTTTAACTGAATTCCTTGGTTCCTCAATAGGCACAAGCTGTTGGAACTGCACGTTTTGTCGTTATGCATTGATATATGAAGTGAACTAACAAAAACGTCTTATGTTTTCGCTACTCATAACTTTTTATATTTTATCACTGACATGTCCGATAGACAGGAAAAAAGAGGAGAGTCCGCATTCGCCATGCTATCTGAAATAGCTTAGAGTAACGTATGCTCGCACGGATCGATTTTTACAAACACGTCAATAGAATTTAACCATCTAAAGCCTGTCTTATTAGCTCTATTTGTTTTAACTGCGACGTTTTCTGCAATTATAACGTATCGATTATCCAACCACGCTTGCAACTATTATGCTAAATTCGCATCAGTACTTTGGATGATTAAAACTGCTCGTTCACAGTTTCCGGTGGAAAAAAATATTTTCTCAAAAATTATGAAATGTAAAGAATAGCTAGAATCAACAATATAAGTAAAAATCTTGGTAGCAATTAGCAAAAATCCTTTGAAAAGATTGGTGGGTTTGGTTTAACGGTACCGCTTCGCCGTATGGTTATATCTGGATTTTCAAAAGTATAATTTAGTAGCGTATAATTTCAAACAATTATACAGATATACTTTACAGGCGTCTATACTGGAACCTTTTTACTTAACTATTTGTCCTTAAATATAGTATTTTCAGATAGTTTGAAGAACTATATTTTTCACCAAATCTGAGAGCGAGCATCTTAAAATTACGAAAGCATTTATTTTTCAATTGACAATGTGCTACCAGCGAAAATGACCGTTGTTTGTAAAAGAAAAAAGAGAACATTTTTAGTATTATTTTTATATCGAAATTACATACCATAAATATAGCTGTATATTTCAACACAAAAACCAAAAAAATAGGATTTTTTTTTTAAAAAGACGTATTTCACCATGGTTTAGTGTAAATAAAATACATGTTTTATATTATTAGTCTATCAGTCGATTTATCATTATACAGTACTATACTGTATATGGATATATATTTCAATACGTTCAAAGCGATCGCGGGACTTTGATATCCTGGATAACATGTTCGTTCTAGTGTCTCCTTTATGTTGCTAATGTCAATACATTTGCCGATAAGTAAAATTCAACCACGTAACTTTATTTTGTACTATGTACTCTACAAAAGTGCATGTATTTGAGTGTTTTGTTTTCTTCAGATTGCTGATGAGATTGAGCACAATACGAAGTCCCTTGCGAGTAAAGCGTCTATAACAGATGAAGTAACTTCTACCAGTGCAACATTGTCTGACTCGAAGTCTTCATGCTGTAGTAAAAAGACACATGGTAGCAAATTATCGAAGCAAGGCCTTGGCATGTCAAGCGACTACAAAAAAGCTGCAAATTCCGTTAAGCTTCGGCTGACAAAGTCAAATGATTCTGTTGGTACCAACGGAAAACCTTTCGTTGGCAAATCTGTCGCAAATGTGCCTTGGTCTCAGTGTGCCAGCTACAGTATTGAGCAAAACTTGCGTTCTGGTACCGAGCTTACAACAAACTTGCTTCCTAGGACCCAGCTTACGACTAACATTAACCTTTCTGAAAAACTTGCCCAACAATTGAAAGAACTGAGCTGCAAATCGCGAAAAGGAAGTTTAAGAGATCTAGATGGATTGCAGTCAGGGTGTTCCACACGAATTACATTGACACAATCCACAGCAAAACCATTACCGTCAATAAGTGATAGCGCTGTGAGTTTAGATGGCCATGGAGATATTGAAGATATTGTTACAGAAAACGTGTGTTTGCCAAACATTCGTACTCCCGTTGCAGTAGAAACTGGGCCAAGAACAACAACACTCATACCTAGGCAGAAAGACCAGGCTCACAATACATTTGAACAAGAACTGAATAAAAATGAATCCATTGATTTACCGCAAATTTTAGTTAGATCGTTTCCCGCAAGAACTCCACAGAAAGTATGCAATAAAACAGCAAAAACGCAAGAAGATGAAGGTCACTTTGGCAACAGAGGAATACCCGTAAGGACTGGCGTATGCACGTCGTCATATATGTTTGATAAAGAAGATCCAAGTGTGTTACATCTTACAGCACAATCTTTGCTTCCTTTACATTCGGTGTGTACATCTTGTGGCAGGATCTATGAAAATCAAGAAATCACTGACAAGGCGGACCGAAAGTCAAAGACCATTTGCAAAGTAAATAATAGCAAAAATAAGCAGATTCATACACATTGCTGTGATTCATGTTTTAATGACAAATGGATTCTTGACAAAAAGAAGTTCGATCAAAATGCTGACTTTCCTGCCGTAAGTGTCGAAAAAATTGAAACGGCACGCACTCCGAAAGCTCTTCAACCACAGGACGGACCTGCACCGCAGATGGCTTTTTCACCAACATTAACGAAACAAGGTTGTGAAGAAATGTCCATAAACTTTATGCATAAGAATATAAAGTTCCGATTCCAGTGTGACGTATCTGTTGAAAACAATGAAGAGACTGCAGATAAGCCTAGCACAATAACTGCCAAATGGCTAAGCAGTTTGTCCACACCGCAAAGCAAGGAGCGCTACCAGTGCCCAGTGACAACAGAAACAAGAATATACAAAAAGGATTTTAAGAAGATATACAGCAGCCAGCATTCTGAGCCACAAACTCCTGCGTCCTCTCCTTATCTGGGTTTTTGTAAATTCAGAGCTGAAATGCAGGCGAAAAGAAATGAAAAGATTCACGATAAGCTCGAATTTTTATCAGGTATGTACTCTAAAGATGCTAACAATCTCTATCCGGAGTTGCCGATCCTTTCAAATCCACAGACATCTCTGTTAACGTCTCAATGCCAAGTATCTTGGCTAAAGGTGTGTTATATGCATAGCTGTATTAAGACAAATTATTTGTCGAAGTAATAACCATCTTGAAACTAACGAATGTAAAGACAAGCATTTGTTTTCAGACATTGAGATCGGTATTGGAGTGCGAGCGCATCGGGAACGGTAACAATGCTTAATCCGGATGTCTAATTTCAAACTGTAACTCTTGTAAACACAAACATTTCTTTTCAGACATTGACAGAGGTATTGTAGTGTGAGCGCACCGGAAACGATTACAACGGTCAGAAATTCGGATGCTAGTGCTTAAACACTCGCTTATCTTTCCTCTTGTTTTTCAGGAATACTGGCAAAGTTTCAAAGTTTCTAATAAACTTAGTTTGATCACTTTTGAACCTGCATGAGTTGCACTTTTTCTTCAATTGAGTAAAGAAGCAAAGTCATAGACATTCGTTAATAACCTTTGACACACAGTTATGTACAAAATATGGTGCCGCATTACATTCTTTGGTTGTAAAGAAATAGTTGAAATGAGTTGTGTCCGTATAAGAATAGTGAATGACGGCGTGAATTGGATTATTTCATAACCATTGTTTAGATGATTCACTAACAAAGTAATATGGGTATTTTAGATACAGCTCTCACTGATGATGTGTATTTGCGAGCTGCATCGAAAACCAGATTTGTTCCAGTAATTCCAAAGAAGAAACGCAAAGATTGCTTTAAGTCAATGAACAAATATGCAGCAACAAGTGCTACATCACCCAATCCAAGTAAGTTTGTATTGCTGACCCAGGTAATTTTGACAAGGGTTTTAAGCTGAGTGTTAAAACAGCGAATATATGACGGTTTAAGATCTTGGAAGTTGCAGCAGCAAATTCAACAAAGTTTGTATTGCTACACATGATCATTTTAACGAAGGAGTGTGTGTACGTGTTGTGGGGGCGGTGGGTGTGGAGGCTAGTTTTATCTGCCATATTGTGTGTATGGCTATAACAGCAGTCAAGAGACTTTTACTACACTTTCGAGTATTGAGTCCTGGAAAGAAATTCAGGACAGTCGTATTGTTAAACTGACGTTTTACAAGCGCTATAAAATAAAAACTATTTTTAAACATTATAACACACGATTTATTTTGCTCATTAAAAATGTACAAAGATAGTTTTGAATTCATCAATGCTAGAAATATTTATACCTTGTAGTATTGAGTTAGATCCTTATTTTCGTTCGATTTCGCATTTAAACATGGACAGATTTTTTAGCCATTTAATGCACCACTGAGCAATGAAATAAAATGATTTCCACATTAGGATTATGTACCACATATAAACACTGGCAAACCTATTAAGCCGGCCAAGGGGGTTTTGACCTGACTATAGAGGTCACGTTCCGTACTCCAGGTGTCTGTGTTCGTAGTTACAAGTCATCGCAACAGTAGTATATGGACAACCCATGTGTTAATTTATCTTCTTTGCGTCTATATAAAGATGCCTGCAGGGATTTATTTTAAACGATCACTATCTTAGCCGTGTGTGCTTCAGATTCGCCAAGAAAGACAAGTGATATAGACCTAACATTAGAATCAACGAAGCCTGCTCGTTTACCTCTCATCCCATGTGACCCGTTCGTTTTCTCCAGTGACAACACAAATAATGTAAGTCATTTTCTTTGATTGATTTCTTGATTGTTTGGTCGATCTATTGATTGATGAATTGATTGATTGATTGATTGATTGATTGATTGATTGATTGATTAATTGATTGATTGATTGATTGATTGATTGATTGATTGATTGATTGATTGATTGATTGATTGATTGAATTAAATTGAATTGAATGATTGATCGATTGTTGAGTCCTGTATTCCTGTCCGTGTCCTCTCAATATCCACCAAATCCAGAAAGGATTTTTATTAAAGTAATGGTCCCTTGTCTGAAGGATTTAGTATTCATTTTGTGTACCTTGAAATCCTTTCTCCCGAATTGAGTAAGGGGTTTAAATTCTCAAAACAAGGTCAAGGTCCTGTGTATGAGTCTTCATTGTGTGTCCATTCGATTTATCATTAACTAATACATAGTTATGAATGTAAGTAAGATATCGCTATTGTTCTTACTGGACTGCCTTGTTTGTAAATATACTTGTTTATGATGTATGTACATAATCGTCTTTTACATACATTGATGTCTCTTTTCCCTAAAAGCATTGAAAGTAACGATAGACTTCCTACCCAGATTTAAATGTCGAATCGATCTTGAATGTTCGCGCAAACTAGCAGCACAAAAGACATTAATGTATTCAGAATCTCCGCATTTTTTAAGTTTAATTATTTACATTTCAGAATGGACAAGCACGTGACAGGTTCTTTGGTGGCGTCCATGGCTACTCATTGGCATTTAAGATGTCCATCGTACTGTGCTCCTGAAACGTTGACAAATGTTTAAAATTTTCATATCTATCTTGAAATAAAACTTTAAAAATACAAAAGATCAAGTTCATTGTGAAAACAGTTAATTTCCTCTTATATTGTGATGCTTTAAAGAGAAGGCCGTAAGTACTGGGTGAAAATAAGGTAGCTTGGATCGATGGGAACTGTTTTATGATAATTATGATTAAATGTAAAATGTACAAACTTTGAAAGGTAGCTTGTAAAAAAAGATAGCAAAGGGCTCCTTCGGTTCTAGAGTTGATAATCTCTATCTGAGTAAGTGAAAACTTAATTACCTGCAACAAAGCGAATACGTTTGTTAAATGTTGTCTTGGTGTAGGTTCTATTAGAATTGACAAGGGGGGAGGGGGTATGAAACGTGGCAAGTAAATGTTTGTAAATGTTCGTTTCATGTGATGAATCGTGGTACATTAGACAGTTGTGAATGATCTGCGTCAACAGCCTATTACAGAAAGGAATTCCAGTTGTATCAAACTCCTCAGAACTACCACATCTGAATATAGTATATCATACATGTTCTTTACATCAATGATGCTTCTGTGACAAAACCACTTAAAACTTAAATAGATGGATGTGTGATCTATATATACATGCATGTAGAAATGCATCATATTGATTGATTGATTGATTGATTCTTATCAAGTTTATGTAGACATATTGTTTGGCCATGTATATCTATGAATGGTCCTATGACTATATTTCGTGTCCGCTCCATATATCTTGAACCCCTTGCAGGTTTTTAGCACTACTCACTACAAATGTTCACTATATTGCGACGATGTCCAGAGCGCAAGAAACAACCAACTTGGTTCAAGGTCAATGTCACAATTAGAGATCAAAGGTCATATGACAGATGGCAGATTGCATGTTACAATCACCTAAATTCAAGGTCAAGGTCACAATTAGAGGTCAACTGTCATATGACTGTATTTCGTGTCTGCTCGAAATCATTTACAGACTGCCATGGGGGAAACATATGTTTTAGTGACAAAAACAACCATTTCGGTAAATTCTAATTAGGGATGGGAACGAATATTCGAATATTCGAAGAAAATCGGCCGAATATTCGAATGAGAAAATCAAATTCGAATATTCGTAAATTATTTGTGGTGACTTTTTATCTTTTGTTCATTTTAATTGTCGCCTGTTTTATGTAACAAATTTTAAAAGTTGTTTATCTCACAATGTTCCAGGATCAACGTCATGTTTACGGAAACGAATAACCAATCACGCTTATACATGTATTAACTCAACTGATATAACTCTTTCGTTGTCCAATCATTCAGAATAACTCAAATATTTTCCTTTAATAAATATGTTTGAAATTATTTTTAACATCCTTACTTTAAGTTTGATCTTCGCTAAACGATATTAATTTACTGTACGCTCTATCAATTAACATGCCTCCCTCGCGTGTTTGGACTTATTTCACGCGATCTGCTGATAAAACACAAGTAACATGCAATCTATGCAATCAGCAATTCGTATTTAAAGGCACAACTTCAAATTTGTTGAACCATCTAAATGGGCAGCATCCATCTACTACTAAGAAAGGTAATTATAAAATTTCGAAGTAATAGTAAAGGGAGATAATTACTTTTTCTTTATACTCAAGAAAAATATAAAAACCGGTTGAAATATTATCTTATATATACTTTTACTTGCGAAAATTATTTTTCTTTCCATATATATACAGTTAGACACTTATAGTTTATAGAAAAGGGAGGTAATCTCTTTTACTTTATTTCCATTTTAACGGCTATTCTGAAAGAATACAAATTTGTTGTTTTTTTTTAAATCTTTATACATACAAATATTTTACGTAATACAAAGATAAAATCGTGAAATGTTAGCCAAACTTCTCCTTGTGGAAAATTAATTATTGTTTCTTTATATACTGTTTTAAAGTAAACACTTTCATACTAAACATACTGTTGTGGCGTATCCGTCGTGTTAAGAAAATATACATGGACACCACAAAACGAATATTCGAATATGCCAAACCGAATAATCGAATTTAGTATTCGTTCCCATCCCTAATTCTAATACAAAAAGTCAACTATTGCAAGTTCTGCCTGGTTTTATCCTGTTTAAACATGTCCACTAATGTGCTAACATTTAAATGTAAAGTGTCTAGTAATTCGTGTTACTTTTCCCTGTGCCCTGTAGTTTACACATTAATGAGACTATTATTAAGATTTAAGTATGCTATCTGACAGACGCACATTTAATTATGAAAGCTGGAATATAGTATTGGGTGCGCCGGTTGGGATTCCCTAGCTGGCGTTGCATAGAATTGGCAGTGAATAATTCAACACATACAATTATACAGTATTTCGATTAAATATCTCATCCGAAAGAATGTGAATTGGAAACATTTAGTCTTACTTCCTGCATAATAATTAACATAATTAAACGTTGTATATTAGTGCTTGCAGTGAATACCTAGCTCTTTCTTTTGCAATATGTTTCTTTGCAGTGACTAACCTTCGTGTTTAACAGGAAACAAAAGTAAAAATATGATTCGATTGTAAGTTAGAGGTAATATATGTGGTAAATTTAGATAGGAAAAATTGGTGCTTCTTGAAAACATATAGAAGACCTCCCTAGCTTAAACGGTTAAGTCGTTATTGATACTTTACGTAAAACACTTCATAGTGATTGGAAATTTAAACTTCAACTTATTATCAGATAGTAAAGGTAAACCTCTTGTGGATATTTATCAACTAATTTACTTATCAAATATGATATCGGAAGCAAATAGCTATATGAAAAACTGCAAGCCACCCTTACTTGATGTTTTTCTGACAAAGTGTCAACTGGAATGAGTGACTGTCACAAATCTATTAGTGTAGCAATAAATAATATAATAACAAACATTTATTACAGAAGTTTCAGAAATTATGAACTTGAAAATTTTAATCATTTAGAAAAACTTACAGTTAAAAAAAAACATTAACGTTAGATTCACTAGATATAAATTTTGCATACAACTTTTTCAATCAAACTGTTGCAGGGTCATTTAACGACAACATTCCAGTCAAGCGTACATATCAAAAAAATGAGCAGCTAACAATTATGAACAAGGTATTAAAAAATCTATAATAAAATATGGCATATTTCATACATCGAATTATAATACACCCGTTCAACTTTACAATCCGAAATAGATATTTTGATAGATTGGTTAGGTTCAACATTGTATGCAAGCTACTCCTGATAACTTACAAGCCATAGCTGTCAGAAAAAACAAGAGCCATGTTACACATGGTTAATCCCCCCGCCAGGAAGAAGTTACCTGAAGGTTGTACTTTCTTACATTTTACTTGGTGAAAGGAAATCCTTAAAAATCCGTATAGTTATGGTCATGCCGAGTACAGTTTTCAAGTAAGTGGAAAAAGAATAAGGCAATGAAGAGAAGGTTTGCAAAATTATATTAATGTTCATTATCAGTATAGGTATGATATTTTTCTATTTGACTAAAAGTAGGCAAGGTAGAGTTATTGTTCTTGCACACTGCACTTCCTACCAATGTGCTATGTCAGTGTATTAAGTTTGAAGAAAATCCCTCAAGTACTTTTGGAGTTATGCTCCGGAATTTTTTTTCAAGTAAATCTGATAAAGGGGAATAACTCTAAAAGTAGGCAAGGTAGAGTTATTGTTCTTACACACTGCACTTCCTACCAATGTGCTATGTCAGTGTATTAAGTTTGAAGAAAATCCCTCAAGTACTTTTGGAGTTATGCTCTGGACAAAACTTTTAAAGTAAATCTGATAAAGGGGAATAACTCTAAAAGTAAGCAAGGTAGAGTTATTGTTCTTGCACACTGCACTTCCTACCAATATGCTATGTCAGTGTATTAAGTTTGAAGAAAATCCCTCAAGTATTTTTGGAGTTATGCTTCGGACAAGTAAATCTGATAAAGGGAATAACTCTAAAAGTAGGCAAGCTAGAGTTATTGTTCTTGCACACTGCACTTTCTACCAATGTGCTATGTCAGTGTATTAAGTTTGAAGTAAATCCCTCAAGTACTTTTGGAGTTATGCTCTGGACAAAACTTTTAAAGTAAATCTGATAAAGGGGAATAACTCTAAAAGTAGGCAAGGTAGAGTTATTGTTCTTGCACACTGCACTTCCTACCAATGTGCTATGTCAGTGTATTAAGTTTGAAGAAAATCCCTCAAGTACTTTTGGAGTTATGCTCCGGACAAAGTTTTTCAAGTAAATCTGATAAAAGGGGAATAACTCTAAAAGTAGGCAAGATAGAGTTATTGTTCTTACACACTGCACTTCCTTCCAATGTGCTCTGTCAGTGTATGAAGTTTGAAGAAAATCCCTCAAGTACTTTTGGAGTTATGCTCCGGACAAAATTGGGACGGACGCACGGACGGACGGACGAAGACCATTTCTAATATCCCCTTCGCCTTCGGCGGGGGGATAAATAACTCGCGACGAACCCCCTGTTTTCAAGACCTCTGATACAAATATTGAATGAAATGAAGTCTTGAAATTATTAGGTTTTGACATAGATTTTAACTTAGGCTTTTGTACAAACATTAAAAATATCGGTAAAAGGCTGCACAATAGTTGAATATAAAATTTATAAAGGGTAAAACCCCAAGGATTGACCATTTTCCACATAGTTATGTTAACTTATATCCTCTTTCGTGGCATTTCTGTTCTATAAGTAACACCAAAATATTGAAATGATTCAAAAACGTGCTTTAAGATTTGTCTATGATGATTATTGCAGTTAATATGAATACCTAGCAATGAAAGCTAAATTACCATCACTGCATGTACTCAGAATTGCCACCATACCTCATATCACTGATGCAATCGCATGCAATACATCTAATTACATATAAATAACCTCTGGAGTGGCTCTTGTTTGTTCACCCAATGTTGTTTTTTTTTATGAAAGTACTTTCATAAAAACCCAACACGCCCAAGTACTGGGCACGTGCTGCCTTCAATTGGCCAGATTGGTCGGTGCGTGTCTCTACACGAAGTTTTGCTTGAGCCATTCTGATAGTGACGGTTCTAAAATATAAATACATGTATATAGTTCAATACATCAGGAACCGTCTATAAAAAAAGGTTATAGAGTATTCCTGAATACATGTACATTGCATGTATTTTTCGAAGTCAATGTGGATGTATATTTAGATATTCTTATATGCGTTGATTTCACTACTATGCTGGACCTATTTAAACAGATGCATCAATTCTAAGTGAAACATATTAAGAAGTTAAGAAAAACCGTTGAAAACCTTATTACACTTCAAGTTATTCTGTCTTATAAACACTTCCTAGTTTTGTCAGCTTTTTTAAACATTATTGTCAATTATAGAATTTTTTCATAACGAATTATAACAACAAAGGAAAAGTGTATATATATTTACGAACCCCCTGTTTTCAAGAAATCTGATACAAATATTGAATGTAATGAAGTCTTGAAACTATTAGGTGTAGATTTTAACTTAGGCTTTTGTACAAACATGAAAGAAACTCTCATTTATATATCTACATTACTAAACATCACAAACTGAGGTTAAGAAACAACATATAAATATTATAATCCCAACTTGATTTATTTTAATCATATATTTCAATCTTTACTGTTTATTGTTATATCATACAACAGGTCACATGTTTTATAGTAATAAGTAGTTCTGACATTCAGTTATGTCAGAATAAAAAGAAATAATTTGTAATCTGTATTCTTAGTTTTCTAGTTTATTTTGTGAATTCTTATAAGTTATCACAAAATTGTCATTTAGAAAGTATAAAAATATTACTATTTTAACTATGACCATTATACATATGCAGCATATAAAAACAATTAATTTACACTCAAATGATTTAACAAGGCTCGAATCCTGGTCTCGGCAACAATGTTATAGTGGTCAAGTTCTAGAAGCAGCACAATTTGCTACGAACACAAGTTGATCACAAACGTCTAACAGTCAGTTTGTTTTGCCAACATTTAGACGGACAAAAAATGGTCAGATATGCTCGATTAAGCATATCTTATGACACCAGGGGTTTAATATAAGCCTAAACCAAATAAACTACAACCTCTGCTGATATAACATAATTATATTTTAGAGTGTTATATATTTAAGATTATTTCTATTTTATTTAAATTGTATATAATTAAGGTATTTAAATAAAGCTAGTAGAATGTATATCAGACTGTTGTCTAGAGATGATTTAATAAGAAAAGAAAAATTGAAATGTCAGTTTTGAATGTAAAATAAGCAAGTATTGCTTGTAAGAAATATGTCCAGTCTTAAACACAAGACTAAGTCTTGTAATGGCACTGGCCTGAGTGACCAGTACCCAAGCAGACCAAAACTAACAGTGACATCGTTTATATATAGTAATAAAACAAGAAATCATGAAATTTCCGTGCACAAGTTTATAATAATTGGTAAAGAGATGCTTAACAAGTTACAAGCCGACTCAAAATAAACTTATCTTGTCTCAGGGTTACTGTTGTTTCTCTTATAGGAATAGGGACAGGTTTATTCCCCGGAAATGTACGGAAAACCCGGAAAAGTTTACAGAAAACCCGGAAATCATTTAACATGTTATAAAACCTTCATTATTTGTCCGACGGTATTTTGTGGCATTTTTTCAAGAAATGTAAAACCCGGAAATCAAAAAACATGTTCCAAAGACAACATTTTTCATCCGACTGATATAAAACTGGTATCATTGTAAAGAAGACGTTCTCACGTTTCCAAATATATATGATACATTAACCCAAAATAAGTAGTTATAGCACAACTACCTCTGCAAGTTAAGGAAATTTTGCTTATTTATTTTGTTTAAATTTTTCAAGGAATATAATATACGGAAATTAAAAAACATGTTGCAAAGACAACATTTTTCATCCGACCAACATAAAACTGGTATCTTTGTGTAGGATACGTTTAATATATATAACACTTGAATCCAAAGAACGTAGTTATCACACAAATACTTCTGCAAGTTATGGTATTTTTGCTCATCTTTTGTGTCAAAAATATTACAGTACTTACGGAGAGTGTTCAGTTACAGATGGATAGACTGTGATTTTTAGCTTAATGAAAGACCGTTTTTCCGCCAGTCAATCAATCAACCTGATATTTTACTGACAATAACTCTACTGAAATTTTATATATGATAATGATAAGGAATCTTTTTAAATAAAGAAGAAAATACCTGTGCATGTATAATTGGCGAGAATGATAGTAAATTGTACAAAATAGTGTACATAAAATAATTTTATTTCGATTTTGCTTATTCAAAGTTTCAACGTTTATTTACAAAATGTCTTGGGTCCCACATAATATGGGTAGCATCAGCAAAATATACATAAGTCAAAACGACTAAATGGAGAAAAAAAGAAAATCGTAGATCTAGAATAAAAAAGAAGAGAAAAAGACACAGATCATGGTGTTTTTATCTTTCTAACAGTATCATGGGCTCTTTAGTCTATATTAATGTGAATGACATCCCGTGAAGCTCGTGATATTTACTAAAGTGGAGAAAATACTCGTGACTTTTCATTCATAGGATATATAATTGTGAGAAAGGAATTTCATTTACGATTCGTAGCTAAATTAAATAATAAGCGTTTTTAGTGTTGTTATAGCTAAATTAGATAAAATTTCAATTGGATACATCAAAACTTCATTTATAGGATATAACTGGATATAATGTGCATGTAGTACTGACAAGGCGGACTCCATGTCAACATGATCTACAAAATACGACCGTAAATTCAACAACAAAAGCAACTATTATTTACGGTCGATATACTTGTAGATAGGAAGACAGACAGGCGAACAGACAGGCATGCGAACAGACAATCGGACATAATCTTTATTTCACACAACTATTTACATACAATTACAACGCGTTGCAGTTGGGTTTGCCCGTTCGCTATCTTGGCAATCGATACAGTTATAATCTTACGTCACTTGATCGTAGCGCAATTTTGAAACTATTATTAGAGCTAGTTTATAGGTTAACTCCTCCCCATTCAAGGACATTTAGGTGCGAGCGTCCAGCTTCTTTCTCACGTCGTCAATTTGCTCCGCCCAAAAACCCGCATGGTAATTTTAATGCAAGTGACAAACAGTATTTAATAATGTTAAATATAGGTTTCTTCGCGTATTTTGTAGTGACTTCGAGATAAATTATATAGATCTTCTGTTTTATTTAAAATGTTGATTAATATATACTCTTTTAAAAGAGATCTCCTTCAATTACAGCGATTGAGCTACGGTATCATTGCATTTATTATAAGTGTAG
Organism: Saxidomus purpurata; assembly: GCA_022818135.1. Classification (NCBI taxonomy): domain Eukaryota; kingdom Metazoa; phylum Mollusca; class Bivalvia; order Venerida; family Veneridae; genus Saxidomus; species Saxidomus purpurata. Next base: position 28,623,162 of record JAFMSR010000013.1, read on the forward strand.
ACCGTAAGTTTATGAATTAGTTTACATGTAAATTATGTTCGCGGACTTTTACACATCGGAATTCCATTGCAATAACATGTTATCCTACACAATTCATAATGACGTCTGGTGAACAAAAATATATTGTGATGCATTTTTCATAAAATGCGTTTTTCAGTCTGTTTCTCAACTCGCCTTGTCAATTTTGTTTGCCAAAGTGGAACAAAATGTCAACGAAAGTAATTAAATTGACGAAATTATCAATAATGCGTGAAAAATATTTTTGTCTCCGGCATTACTGGAACTCCTTTATTTCGCAGAGCGTCGCCACAAAAGGTAAGGAAGTCTACTGACATACAAAGTATCTAATGCCGTACTGTACGTACTGACATAATCAGTGCATCTGCCAAAATCTTTACTTGTACGGACGTTGTATTATCATACCCAAGTTCCCTCTCTACTGCCGACAGTGAACTCGACAATTTTCCCTTGTGATCAGTGTTTTTACTTTAAAAGCCGTGCGGTCGGGGCGTTGAGTTTAAGAAAAAAATACAAATCGATGAACAGGGGCGTAGTTACTTCGGCCATAAAAATGGCAGACATGACTGTCAGGCCAGTAGATTAATAACGATTATCTAATTATTTTCACTTTATCTCATATATTTACATGTATTTCAATTCTTTTTTATTCCAACCAATATAAAAATCTGTAGATGTGTTGGATACTGCATCCTGACCAATCCAATTTACCGTCCGTATTCATACATGAGCGAAATGTTGGACACATGACTGCAGAGTTACACGATTACTCAAAACTTTGTAAATTTATTTCGGCTTTTTTCACATTTTGAAGAAGAAACATTCGACGAATGATAAAGAAAACATATTTAAAGAATCTGCGGGAAAACGACAGTCTCAGTGAAACATTTTGCATGTTCTTTTTCATCAGGTGTAAGGCACACCATCGTAAAGCTTACAAAATTCCGAAAATTTTGATGTTTCATACTTGTACCTACCTATATAAATAGCAAACTTATCAAAAAAAACAGCTAAAAAGATATACAATTCATTTATAACATAAAATATTAAGCATTTAAAAGACCTCTAAAAAGTTGCAAAATTGATCAAATTTAAACCGTTGGCATAGAAATTAAAAACCCTTATACCAACACTGGCCAGCTCCCTTTGTACGCTTTATCTTAATTCCATCTCAACATGTATAAAACTTGATGACCCTTTAAATGTTAGTTTCATGTAAAAACTTGTTCTGACTTTTAGCAGAATCCTTGTCATAAACATGTACCAAATACTATATACATTTTTTGGGCAGATTATAGATCTGTTAATAGGAAATGGTGATGGAGATTATAAATTTGGCAACGCTAAAGTTGCAATTTGTTTTAAGAAGAAAAACATTATTGTGCAAAAAGAAGCTTGTATTGAAATACTGAGAATGGTAAATGGACATAGCATTTTTAGTAATGAAGAAATCGTTTATGAGGAGCAAGTTGGAGATTCAGTTGCTCTTAACCAGGCTATTCCAATTACGGAAAAGGTACGTTATCATAATCTAACTCTTTTAGGGTCTTTGTTATAGTTAAATTTTCAATAAAATTTAATAAATAGAGGATAATTGTTGATTTCGGTGTAAGATCATGTTATAATTTCACCGAGTGAGCACCAAAAGTGATATTTTCACGAGTGGCGCAGCCACGAGTGAAAATAACAACTTTTGGTGTTCACGAGTGAAATTAACGTGATATTACACCGATACCAACAATTTTTCTGTTTATTTTATGGTTAAAACTCTACTTTTATTGAGTTTGTTTCTACAAAATATCGAAAATCGAGGGAAACGTCACCGAAACATAGCGCAAATGACGTCATTTAAACGACGTCATCGTCGCATGGTTTCCTGCATTAATTACGCTCGGTATACTTTTTTGACGTAAATCCGGGTTAAAGATTGCAAAACAGTGAAAAATAAAAATGGTAATCCACTGTTTCAAAACTGTGGATTATCACTTTTATTTCACTGAGAAAACTCTGTAATTCACTGAAAAACATAAAATAAATAGATCTTATTAATGCCACAGTGTTTTAGTATGGACTTGTTCATAATTGTAAAAAATATATGTACTTAGTTTTTTATCTGTAACATTTTGGTTAACGTGTTCAGTTAAAACATACCCATGTACAATGTAAGTAAGGTGTAAAGTAATAAAATACGTTTTTCATTCATTGTAGGTGATGTCAATTTGGAACTCATTTAAAGAGACACCGAAAATTGTATCAGAATTATTTCAGTGTCTTAGAAATAATCAGCGCTAGAACCAGAAGGCAAATCCAGTACTTTCACGTAGCCTTTACGATGCTTTACTACAAGACCAAGATCCGGAAGGGGAAGTAACCGCTGCGGAGACTTATGAAGGAGGTTAGGCATTTAGCATACTATAACCTGCATATCTTCAAGCGTCTACATAATCTAAATAGAAAGTGGAAAAATATTCCGATTTTTACGAATTTGTAACATTTTACACAAGTTAGAGGAGGTAAGCGACTCTTAGCCTGTTTGTTTACTTTCTTATGCTTAATAAAAGGTTCAGAAATTCTTGCAACAAGAAGGTCATTTTGAAATACCTGTGTGTCATGTTAGGATTACGTTCGGACAAAATTTTTCGGGCACAGGATTTTATCCTGCGCTGGTCAGTTAACCAGTTAGAAAACTTTGTAAGTTAACCGTGTGCAAGGTCTTTCAAATAGTATGGTCCGGAAACGCCCTCTATAAATGTCTTATCGTACTGATAATCTTGTCTCGCCTGGAAGCGTTTATCACGCCGTGCATTTATCACGCCGAGCGAGTAAACTGGTATTTGTCCGATAGTTGTATGCAAAACTGCCCGTCATTGTGTCATTTAAATACCACATTTAATATAAAAATGGTATAATTGGAAAGCTGATGAAATTTTCTGTAAAACAGTGAAATTAAAACCTCTATTTATAATTAACTATTATCTTTAACGCGAGTTAAACACGGTCCATGCTATTCCGTCTTGGGATGGTAATTTGACTCGCGATACTGGTCTTACAAAACTGTACGTTATTATGTTATAAAAAAAAAAACGAAAATCTAATTCATATCCGTTCAAAAATAACTCTTAATTTACATTTTAATTAGCAATTTTCCATATTTGACCCTAAATATATAGTGAAAACCTGTGCACAAAATATCACCGTATCGAAAAAAATCACCATTGACGCCATTTTTAGATTTTTGAACGGATCTAACCGTCCCAGAAAATTAAAATACGGGTGAAATACGAAAATCTAAGACATTTATAACAGACGTACATTAGACTTCAATCTATGAGAAAAAGATGTTACATCAATCTCATGAACACCATGCAAGTAGGAAAGAAGCGCTAAAATTAGGTCGGTTTTCGGCTTTTGGTCATTTGTGAATAAACCCGTTCGTATGGGTCAACTTTCCAATGCGTAAATCCACCTAAAACGAAACATCGGTAAAATATAATATTATGTTATGATAAGGGAATGCATATATTGTATTAAGGATCACTTTTGTTGGTCAAATTGATTGGTAAAATATCGAGATATACGTAGATATAAAGTATCAATAATTTCTTTCTTTTTCCAAAATGGCGGGTACCCGGATGTTTGTCACGTGATCCGAGGCAAGTTATTTATCGTATTACTCTCGTTTCTGGACCATACTATTTGAAAGACCTTGCCGTGTGTAAGCACGTCTGTCAACTATCCTATTTTCTTTCCTTTTGATCAAAAAGCTCCGAATATAGCTCCGAAGTCTGGTCACCATACACCCAAATCCAGATAGACCAAATAGAAGCGGTCCAAAGGAGGGCAGCGCGCTAGGCTATGTCTGACTTTGGTCGGAGTTTAAGTGTCACAGACATGTTACACAGTCTAAAATGGCGCAGGTTAGATCTCAGAAGCACTGACTCTCAACTGTCACAGTTTATGTAAAAAATTTCTAACGACCTGATTGCAATACCCATCCAAGGAAATCTCATCCCTCTAACTAGGAAATCCTGCCATTATCATCCCTTGTCCTACAGGTTAATTACCGCAACCACTGACTACTATAAGTACTTCTTCCACAGGACCATAGTCCTATGGAATAGTCTCCCACCTGATATTCCCTCCCTTCCTACCCTTGATCAGTTTAATGCTGAGCACTGTAAGCTGCATTGATCATGCCCTACCATAACCTGCCTCCACCCCTATTTTTATCTTTTAATCATTAACATAATTATTCCCCCTTTTCTCCTATTGTGACCTTTTTTAATTTTTTTTTTTTTTTTTTTCATTAAAAAAATTTTTTCCCCCTTTTTTTTTTTTTCCTTTTTTAATTCTTTTATTTTTATTTCTACTAACAGTCTTTGTGGCTTGATGCACACGAAATTGTCTAAGTCCCTGTATAGGGTTCGACAGTACAGGAAGATAGATAGATAGATAAAAAGTAATGGAAGAATAGTCAACCTATAGAATGCAGTGTTCAGGTTTAAAATAAATGCTGCCAGGTCAACTCGTACCTTAATTACCATATTTCCCCGCCTATAAGGCGATCCGCTTACAAGACCCCTACTTTGCTGTAGGCATTAGGTGGTTTTTAGCTCGACTATTCGAAGAATAAGGAGACTATTGCACTCGCCCCAGCGTCGGCGTCGGCGTCTGCGCTGGTTAAAGTTTTTCATAAAGTCAAATATCTTGAATACTATCAAAGGTATTGACTTGAAACTCAAACTATATGTTTACCATCAACATCTTCACCTGAGGAAACAATCCCCATAACTCTGTTTTGATTTTTGACAGATTTATGCCCCTTTTTAACTTGGAAATTTTGGTTAAAGTTTTTTATAAATTCAAATATCTTGAATACTATCGAAGGTATTGACTTGAAACTCAAAGTATGTGTCTACCATCAACATCTTCACCTGAGGAAACAATCCCCGTAACTCTGTTTTGATTTTTGTTAGATTTATGCCCCTTTTTAACTTAGAATTTTTGGTTACTTTTTTTATAAAGTCAAATATTATAGGTATTGACTTGAAACTCAAACTATATGTTTACCATCAACATTTACACCAGAGGAAACAATCCCCATAACTCTGTTTTGATTTTTGACAGATTTATGCCCCCTTTTTACCTAAGAATTTTTGATAAAAGATTTTATAAAGGCAAATATTTTGAATACTTTCAAAGGTATTGACTTGAAACTCAAATTATGTGTCCACCATCAACATCTTCACCTGAGGAAACAATCCCCATAACTCTGTTTTGATTTTTGTTAGATTTATGCCCCTTTTTAACTTTAGAATTTTAGTTAAAGATTTTTATAAAGTCAATTCTTGAATACTATCAAACGTATTGACTTGAAACTTAAAATGTATGTTTACTATCAACATCTTCACCAATGTTTTTGATTTTTGACATATTTATGCTCCTTTTTAACTTAGAATTTTGTCACAGTTTTTACCAGACATTATTAGAAATACTGGAAATGGCTTACTTTTTGAAATGTCATAGAATAATTATGCGCATGCAGCGGGCATGCTTTTTTAATTTTAAACATATTAATTTTGAAACGTTACAAAGTTATTCATGATCAAATATACAAGGTCATGTATTTCTTTGAATTATCCCCCCCGCTTCTCCACCCAGTTGGCTTACAGAATCCAGAGTAAGGCAACGCATGTATTGTACATTTACATAGGTCTTTGAACAAGTTTCATATCTTTGACCTTAATTCTGATAGACAATTACACAAAACACCAGGTCCTGTTCTTAGACAAAAAAAACATTTTACCGACAAGCTTTCGAATAGTCGAGCGTGCTTTCATGAGACAGCTCTTGTTGTATAGACTTGTTTACAAGCAGGCCTCGACACTAACGGGGTCCTGGGATCCCGAGGACCCCAGATTTTTGTGAGGGACACTAATTCTGTCAGCTGGGTGTTCCTCCGGGATCCCTATTTTTTATGAACTAATTTTATTAACAATTTTCATAACACCAAACTTTTAATGTTCGCCGAACCACGAGGTTTGACCCGCGGGAATTTTCTGTTATGCGTTACGAGTCTCGACAATATCGCCGTGTCAATCGAAAACCTACCTTTGTCTATTGGATAACATAAGAAAGTTGGTGGAGCGCCATAACAAGTCTTGGTGGTTTTACTGTCAGTCAAAAATCGATTGTCGTCTGTTGGTTAATATAGAAAAAGGGCGGAGCTAATTGTTCACTACCTGTCAAACGGCGCTTTGCGGTATCGGTTGTTATCAAAGGTGTTAATTGACAAACAATGATAAATCTGAAAATGATAGACCTCTGTGAAGTTATATGGTGTTTGTAAAACGGATTAATCAGCGACCGACTCTGACATGACTCCGTGTATTGTAATAAACATAAAACACCTCGGGCGAGCAAAAGACTATTCATGTATACCTGTGTTTCCGATATTCACATGTCATTGTAACTGAAATTAGCGCATTCTTTCATGTTTTAAACTAATTTAAACTCGGCCAGCACTGATGTTTTGTGTAAATCGTCATGAATTTATATTAATCGGAAGAGCAATAAATAAGAGGGTTACGATAATTAGAACATTGATTTTTGGGGTCGGTATTTAGATTATTGACTTGCTTGTTGAATTTTTAACTTAGATGTAAGTATTACTCTACATGATTATCAGGGGCATTATCCGGCGCCATTTCATGCTGCTTGATTTTTTATCCCGCAAAAAAAAACTTACGGAAAGATAAAATAATGGGATAATTTTCCGAATTTGTGTCAAATTACCTGTCAGTATCATTTATTTAACATACTTTCTGACCTTTTTTTTGTATTTAAACTGTTAGAATTGCAAAAGAAAGCAACGAAACTCACGGACATGCGAGGTCACGAAAATATGTGACAAACGGAGAACAACGTACTTATGGGCTGATGGGGTCTAGGAAGGGGATGAGCAGCTAGCTAAAGGAATTATAGAAAATACAATTGCAAAATTGCAGGATATAAACTGAAAAATATAGTATCATGGCCTTGAGTTTATGATGGGAACCCAATGACCATTGCATGACTCTTGAACATTGATTTAAAATCAATGACACTTGAGTTACAAAGTCTACTGAATAAACTGATGTTCGACAAATTTTTTTCTCTCAAAATGGATGGATCCCAAGTTTTGGTGAGGGACACCAAATTTTACCAGTAGGGATTCCCCAGGGACACCACTCAGAAAAGTTAGTGTCAAGGCCTGACAAGGCGAGGTAATTTTTTTAAGTGAAACCCAGTTACTTTATTTTCTTCAAGTTCTTATGATTTCTAATCTAACAAGTTCATTTTTTAATCACCAAGTTTTTACAAGAGTTTTTAAACCAATCTGTATTGTCAATTTGGATATTGAATTTTGGTGACCAGTCTATTCTGCGGTCTTTGTGCAGGCCCATGAATTAGTGCTGAAAATGCAGGGTTATTGTTTTTTTGAAAACTGAAAGGGTTTACCATTGTTTAAAACAATGAATTAGGGTGTTTAAATGATTTTTCAGCCACTCAGTGCAATATTAGCAGTCATTGTACAGAATTCCTTCGTATTTGATGTGTTTTCATTTGCTGGCCTTTTTTATGAGGCCAGCAGCTTAATATGCATAAGATTGTCTAATGTTTCAAACAATCAACTGATCTGTGTAATACTAAAAATAGTGACAAAATCGTTAAAACAACATAAATAATATTATTATTTAGATATGTTTACACTTTTCTTTTGCCAACATTGCTCAAAAGCGTAAATAAGCCTGCAAATAGGGACGCAGAGTACTGCAAAATAAATATGTCCTTTGTAAATCATATCTTAAAACGTTGTTTCGACTTTTTGAATCATGTGACATTCCAGTATGTGACATCATAAAGCTTCATGCATTTTTTGCATCTCTCAGTTAAATTTTCATTGTTTGTTAGACAGAAGACAGACCATTTACACTTGGATTGAATGAAATAAATATCACATGACAATGTAGTTGAAAAAAGCAAGAGAAATCAGCCTTATAATAAAGATCAAATCATAATGAATTATAAAAAATGCACAGAAATATGTAGAAAATATGATACACCACTCATCCCAAAGGTTGCGGGTTCGAGCCCCACTGGGGTCACGACCATACCTCCTCATATGACACCAGTACTGGTTTTTCCAGGAAGCGGACTTGAGAGTGACTCGATAAGCTACAAGCTTTCTTCATAATCCAGCTAAAATAAATTAGTATAAACTAAGACCCATTATGTAAAGTAAACTTTTATACATGTACCATTTATGTCAAACACTACTCCCACACAAGTAGGATTCGCAGCCAAAACTCCATACTGCAAAATTGGTAGTCTTACTCTTAAGTTGTGTTAAAATTCTCAGTTGATTTTCCTGTTCTTGTTTCGTTGTGCCTGTTCTACATCATTCATATATAAATATCTGCATTTTATTTTGACCCTTTTATCTTGATGTTTTCATCATTGTTTATTTCAATTCAGAGATGATCTAGGTATGACTGACCCTGGTTTCCAAGGCAACAATGGGGTTGATCCGGAGACCCTGGAGAAAGATGGGATCGCATTTGCTCAGCAGGCTGTCACATGTGATCAACGTAGTCAATATCCAATGGCAGTTTTCTTTTACACAGTAAGTCCTCTGAGTGGCCTTGAAAGATCTTAGGCTCAAAGTTAGAGATAGTTAAATTTGTAACAGTAATACAGATGAAAAAAAAATGTATGCTTAGGTACTTCAACACATATTGTTTATCAGTTTAAAAAGAATGAATCAAGACTTGTAAATTTTTGAAAAGAACTAAGTTTCTATGTGCTCTATTTATAGAATTCAGAGGGATCAGGGTTTACTTTCATAGATAATGTGTGAGTATTGTGTTTTCAGGAAGCTGCCCAGGCTTTATTGAATGCTGCTCTGAGTGGATCAAGGATGCCTGGTATCACAGATAAGGCTCAACAGTATATCGCTAGAGCAGAGGAACTGAAGAAAATGAGTAAGTGCTGTAAAACATATCTGTTGGTTTAGATTTCAAAATTCATTGAATTTTTACAATGTCAAACAAAAACAAAACCTCATCTTAATATTTTTGCTGTGTGTTGTTAGTCCCAGTTGGCATTGATAAAAGTAAGTATTTGTCTGCCTCCTTGGTCGAGTGGTTAGAGTCCCTGACATAAAATTACTGTAACCGTTCATCCATTTGGGGTCATGGGTTCAAGCCCTGATTGGGACCACGTCTTTTGGTGAGAAACTTGGCAGTTTCTTCACTCAGAGTTCTAAAGAACCTGTTTGTCCTGGAACATTGGTTAGGTTTAACTTTCCGTCTGTAGAAATAACTGACAGACTGTTTTAAAGACCCTTCAACCCCAACGAGCGTACACACACAAATAATTCAGCTTCGCTCCGTAAAAATCAGTGGTCAGTCAATACAACCAGTATATAACCAGAGGTCAGCCATGTAGTAAGATATGAATCACTACTTTTCCTTTCTCTATCAAAGGTAGTTTAGTTTAGTTCAGTTTAAACTCATTTATATAAGCTTGATTGTGAGGAAAGCAGCTTATCGAGTCACTCTCAAGTCTGCTTCCTGGAAAAGCAGAACTGGTGTCATGTGAGGAGGTATGGTTGTGACCCCAGATGGGCTTGAAACCATTACCTCTGGAATTAGTGCCATCACAGATAACCAGAGTGTGGTTATGGCATTTGTAGTTTTATGACAGCATGTCTTATTTACTTAGACAATTAAAATAAAAAACTTTGGTTTACATACATGTACTGTACATGTACTCAATTCTTTTTTCAGCTTCAAAAAGCTCACAGACACAGGCTATGAAGGAGACAATGACATCTCAACAGGTATATACTCAAACATTAAACTTTGTTTAATTTTGTATTTATTTGAATGCTTCTTTAAAGAGAGCCTATGTGATTCCATTTTAATTTCAGTCAAGAAATGTACTGGCACCAGAGTACTGAACTACCCTGTAATTTTAACAAAATACCCCAAATTACCTACATAATACCCTTTCATGAATAAAATACACAAAACTTTGTCCAAAAAGTATTTTTGGAGTATTTTATTAAAATATAGGGCAGTTCAGTACTCTGGATGTGACTTTTCACCACTTATATGTGGCAAGGGAGATAATTTTACCAACTAAAGTGGTTTTATTGCAGCTTGATCTTGAGAGAGCTACATTTGTCATCAAGCAAGCATTTGAAGAAGATGAACAAGGAAATGAGCAGGAAGCTATTGATCTGTATACAGAGGCTGTAGAACAATGCCTGAAGATTGTGAGTCATATTATAATATTAAAAACTGTTTTAGTTCGTTGTAATCTAACCTGTGTTTAGGAGACAATCAGGGGAGAGAATAAACGTGGCAACAGAACAGAGCATGAATCGTTTCAGTATGTCAGACATTTGTGATCGTATGATTATGAGGTTTTTAAATTAATGGTTGCATATCTTTGTAATGGTAATAGGGTACTGAGGATGTAAAAGTATTTTGCTGTCATTAAAAGCTGTATGTAATGTTGCAAAATATCAAATCACCACATGGTTAATCCTATTCTAATGAACTTTGTGTTAAGATGGGAAAGTTCGGCAAGACACAGCCATTTCCACATTGCCTCTCTCTCTCTTCGAGGTTGATTCCATTTAGAGTACGTGAGCCTTGAGAGAGATAATATTTTGTAAGTTGTAAGAACTTGTTTCCCAATTTTAAGGTGGCATATATATATATTATGTTTCTTATGTATATCTTGTTCAATTTTGCCCACCTTTTTCTTACTTAATAAACTCCTGTTTTATGTTTTGTAGAGAGATGGAACAAATGAGAAAGCTTTGCAAGAAAAGGTGAAAAGGTTGGCGACGCAAGCCCTTGAAAGGTAGAACATTATGACTGTAACCTTTTATTACTAGTTAATAACCTTACTTACCCTCCAACAAGGCCTCACTTACTAAATAAAGTATTAGATGTATATAAAAATGTTCATAGTTTTAAAATATTCCTTAATGCAAGAGATTTGAAAATGCAAACTCATAGAAGATGCAGGGAAGATGTCTAGCCAACAATGGAGCACGTCCTCTATGACTCGGACTCGGCCAACTAAACCAGCAAACCAAGTTAAGCTGTCACAAAAGTGTTACTGTGCCACAATATTTACTTTACCATGATACTGATTTTGAATTAATTTCCTTAGTTAGAGAGCTTGAAAAAGGGAGCCACAATTATAGGCATTGAGTATTAATGTCCTCCATAGCCATATTGACTACTCAGTCTGATAGAACATGGTTCTGTTTATTATAATACAGAGTTGACTTTATAATTGCTTTTCTATTGTATTGATGTACATGTATTTCCTTTAGAAAATGTTTTGGTTTTAATGTGCTTGATATTTCTTTTTAATGTCACTATCTATTTTTATGATTTTGTAATTCTCTCAATCTATTTTTATAAAGCCCAAGTATGGGCGAGATGTTCTAGTAAGTCGGACCAATTTGGCTTAACTAGCATTAGTCACATGGTAATTTCATCATGTAGTTGTGTTATATTAAAATTGATTCTTTCTGTTTGACCCACCTCTGTGGTTCAGTGGTATGTTGACTTGAAGTCACTAAGTCTCTGAATATTTCAGGGTCTTTGTTTTGAGCCCTGCTTCTGGCCTTACTCCATATACAGTGTCATGAAAGTTGATACTTTCTAAAAGAAAATTGAAAGTTTAGCACTGGTCATTGCCAGGAACAGTGGTTATGTAAACTGCGTGTTTGTTTATAACAGAATGACAGTTGAAACAGGTTTTGAACCCCTCCCCCACCCACTACTCCAAAAAGAAAAGGAAATTTATTCAACACATTTTGCAATGTATGTACTTGTACATTTCAGAGCAGAAGCACTGAAAAAGAAATTGTCTCCAAAGACTGCAGTGACCCCTTCAGCACCGTCAAATAAACCATTTAATGCTGCTGGGAAAGTTGTGCCACCCCTCGGATTTGGGGCTTTTACAGATGGTGATGATGACAATGAGGGGTCACAGGGGTCAAGACCGGATGTTATTAGGTCAAGGTCACAGAAAGGGACCCCTGCAGTGGTAAATGTAGGGCAATCAGGGTACACCAAAGAAGAAATTAATGTACTAAGGTATTAGTCTAGAATAATTACAAATCTCTTTATAGTGTCAAAAAGACAGAAAATGCTCAGAAAGTACAGTTTTTTAAATGTAGATTACTACATAGCTTAGTTGATAAAGTCATTGACTGAGAAGTACTGGCCACTTTACGTTGTTGGATCAACAGATGTAATGATTGTCATTATCACAGTGTGGTGGATAAAGTCATTGAATGCTGCCATTGTCGTAAAGTTCTATCTGTGAAGAAGCTTTCCAGTATGGTTATAGAATATTGGTGACTACTCGGACCTCTGGCTGTGTTGAAAAAGTGCTGCAACCATTCTCTGTGAAAATAGTAGTTGATAATGGTAATTAATTTTCAAGACTGTTTCCTTTAGTTACTGGTTGAGTATCTTTTATCGGAATGTTTAATGTTGTAATAGTTTGACCACACCCGGTCACACAAGTAATTATAAGTAATATCACCTATTTCAGGGCAACGTCAGATATCAATGGCCGGTTGTATGTGCCATTTCTATCCGTAGATATGAAGGAAAAATTTGCATTTCCTGTCCCATACAGGTGAGAATAAATACCTTAAATGTCCTTTCTTTTGTGGGGTCAATATTCTATGTTTTTTTCTGGAAATGAAAGATTAATTTGAGGATCTTTGAAATTCATAGTCTGCTAATGAGGACTGGGTTAGATATGACAAAGCAAGTGAAGCAAGGTACTAGCTTCCCACTGCTGTCACGAGGGTCACAGCAGTAAGACATAGAGTACATCTTTCAGTCTTGTAGAGGTACATAAACATGTACTGGCTGTTATACTCGTTGTTTTGTATACTCTTGAGTTCTATGTATTGCAGTTTTGATATTCTATACATAAATAACATCTTCAGCTAGATTAAGTCATTTCCCCCATAATATACTTACATGTAATAGAATTTTGTCATTCTTATAAGCATCTCTTGATTCGGTGGTATAGTAAGATAAGTTTATTAATAATCAGTTATGTAAAACTAATATTGTGACATACATTGTATAATATTGATTAGTTTAATTTAAACCTTGCTTTTTCAGTGATAAAGATGGCAAGCTGGCCTTGTCTCCAAAACAGAAGCAGCAGTTAGGTAGATGGGTGAGACCCGAAGATTTCTGTGATAACCCTCAAATGATCTATGCCATCTCCAGTTTTAGCATAAGACAGGTAACAATATGAAAGTGGAATTTGTCATTGACAAACTTTTTTTTACCTGCTATTGGTTAAATCGTGACCATTTGGTGTCACAACTTGCATAGCCTGCCTGCATTGACAAATGGTGATGGTCACTAGCTTTGAATTACTAAACGTCTCGCTGATTGAGGGTCATGTGAGTTATGTGAGAAAGTTGGCAATTTCTTATGGAGGATGGGGAGCTTAGTATTGGTCCTTCACAAGATTAAAGGTTAGCTAAACTGCCAAGCACCCATTAAAAACTGAAAATCTATTGGAATTGGTGTTAAACTTTTATGTAAAGGAACATTTTGAACACTGTTGCCACTGCCATTATCCTTTCTTACACAAGATTAGTGACCAATAGAGTCTTTGATGTGAGCATGACAAGATAGGTTAATACAGTTCTTACTAACATTGAAATAAAACTGGAAATACAAATTAAGGCTGTTTGCTACAGTTTCTTATACATGTATATAACAACTATATGGGGCCAAAATATTCCATTTTAAATTACTGAATTTCTTTGACAGACAGTTTGAAGCAGAAATCTGAAGTAAAACTCGTAGGTCACAGGCCTTTAATTTTGGTTATCTGCCCTTTAGCACAGCTTTGTGTTATATATTCTGATTTTCATGGGTAGATAATTCAAGATCAAGGCTGTTTATCTATGATTTTTTAGTTTTCAGGACTAAAAGTTTGTTTGCAAACTTACATTCTCAATCAAAATTTGAACTTTAAGAAATTCTGTGTCAGGACTGACAGTTTTGAACATACATATATATATATACATATGCTACATGTAATAGGAAAGGCAATGTCTCAAAGAAGCATTATTTTTCAAGGTCTTTTGGATTATTAGTTTGTTAGATGCTAACTGCCAACTATTTTTAGATTTTACTTAACAGACTATTGTGTCAGACTGTAGTTATTTTGAAACTCTAGTTAACCTAAGTGCCAATATGACAGGCTTTCTTAAAAAAAATTAGTAACCAGGGATTTTTAATTTCAATTTTCAGATGTATAATATCCAGGCATTCTTAGAATAAGTCCCAGTATTTTTAGATATTAATTAAAGGTATTTTTAGATGTTTTACTAAATTCAGCCTAATGCAACTGCACAGTTCTTAATGACTTTGAGGACTGTAACACTAGGAATTCAATTAAACCTGAATAGTTGCATTGTAATCAGCGACTTATTTGAAAGTGGTCAGTCTCTAAATACTCGGGTGTTTTAGAATGCTGGTATTGTAACCTTATGATGTGAATGTTTTACTAGCTTCCTAATCCAAAGGTCCAAATACATGTTCAGATCAGGATGTTTTAACATACCTTTTAAGATAAAATTTGTAAACAAAGTCTCCATGAAGGTACAAGGTGAGATTCCTTGTTATAGAAAAATAAATTATTTCAGGTTAAAATAAAGCTTTTTTTTCAGACAAATTTAGATCTGTGCTAAAATGGGACAAACATGCAAAGTATATGTTCTTGTACAACATGCATGGACTGTGTACATGTATGTTTCATAGGAGAAGGTGGCTACTGTACTTCATTCAATGTGTGTAAATACTATGTACTACATCTAAACATTCAAGGGATAATGTTTTTGCAGTACCGTACTAATTCAGTTAGATCCACAATAGGGGTAGAAGTATGTTGTGCCTTTTCCAAAAAGAAACACTACCCATTAGGTCTTGTATATATTCTATATTTCAGTATTGTGTATCCACAAAACAGAAATGGTGATCCTGTGTATAACCCTTGTGGAAAGTACATGGTCAAACTGAACATAAACGGTGTATCAAGAAAGGTATACTGTTTTTAAAACCCATCTATCCTAGCCAATATTTACTTGAATTATAGAGTATACATGTTTTTTCATTCTATGCATCGGAGAAGGAATTTTGCAGAAGGCCAATGCTGTCAGATACAGTTACAGTCGAAAAACTTGAACTTTCAACTGGGTATTACATGTATCACAAACCGAGCTTTTTAATTGTTCTAAACACTGGAAGTCAAGTGTGGTCTAGTAAATGTTAATGCACCAGAAGTGTGTTAAGTGTCCACACAATAAGAATGGAAAAAACGCATTATGATAAATAGTTCTATCAAGATAGTAACAATGTTCTTAACATTGTTTTGCAAGAATGAGTTGTGTTAGAATCATAGTAATGATTCCGTACCCATGAATTAACATGACATGAATCACTGGGATAATTGTATAATGAGCAGTAACAGGCTCATGACCTAATTACTTTGCATCTGAACTCTTAATGAAGAATTATTGTGTTAATACATGTGAACACAATGGCACAAATTCATTATAATCTGCTTTTATTCTAAAACTTGCTGTTAAGTAATGATACACTTGTGCAATAATGAATGGGTTCTGATACATGTGTAAGCTCTTATGTCTAACTGCCTCAACATTTCCTTTTATTCAGGTGATAGTTGATGATTTCCTGCCAATGAGTCAGTATGGTGAACTGTTGTGTTCATACTCAAACAACAAGAATGAGTTGTGGGTATCTATACTGGAGAAAGCCTATATGAAGGTTATGGGAGGTTATGACTTCCCGGGATCTAATTCAGTAAGTACAGCTGCAGTAATAACAGCATGATAACAACCAAGTTTTTTCATTTACGGTATTTACCTCGGTCTGTTAAATATTTGGGTAATTAAAAAAAACGTATTTATCTAAACACTAGTATGCAGAAATAGATCATTTGTATTGCTCTTTTGCATTTGGTTCCATAATTTTGGGTAACCATAAAGTTTTCAACTGGTTTGGGCTGGACTGAAAGAAGTTTTATGCATTTTCTGCTGTGGTAAAACAAATTTTGAATTATTGGTTTTAACATTTACTCAAAAAACTCTGAGATTATAGTTTTTTCGACTTAAAGATTTGGAAGCCTTCCATTTTAGTGTGTAGGAAGCTTAGATGTATTGATGTATCTAGTTTAAGTGATGAAATGTCTATTTTAAACATACATTGAATTTGATAATTATTCACTGGGTCTAACTTAACAATTGTAATTTATAACAATGTCAATATGCAAAATCATTTCAAATGAGTATGCAAATATACCTGCAATGTCAAACTTTAACTGAATCCGTTTAGGCATGCCAAGTTAAGTGTGGACCAGGAAACTGTTTGAGATGTACAGTCATATTATAGAAGTAGGTCAGACAGTCTGGTCGGCCCTTGATCATGTGATTTATTTTCTATTTTTAGAACATAGATCTGAACGCTCTGACGGGATGGATCCCAGAACGTGTCTCAATAAGTACTTCTGGCAATGATGATAGGTTTGACAGGGACAAGGAATTCAAGCGTATCATGGAGAGGTTTCACAAAGGTCACTGCCTTGTTACCATGGCAACAGGAGATATTGCAGATGCTGAGGCAGAAAGAGCCGGACTGGTACCCACACATGCGTATGCCATGTTGGACATTAGAGAAGTCAAGGTGAGGTTTCATATACATTTGAACATGTGTGGTTAGAGTTGCTGAATTAAAATCACTGTAACCTCTCATAGGTGTGGAGCCTTTGGTTCGAGCCCTGCTACCGACCATGTCTCTTTATGTGAGAAAGTCGGCAGTTTCTTACGAAGGATAGGGATCTAGTACTATCTCTTCCCAGAAATGCTGGTTATGTTAACTTCCCACCTGTAAAATTGACCAGAATATGGTTGAAATGTCAATAGATTGGTTATTACAACAGCAAGACCCATATATAGATATGTATGTAATATTGTTGACCTATTTATTCTAAGGGTAAAAGACTGTTAATGTTAAAGAACCCATGGAATCATCTAAGATGGAAAGGACGGTACTGTGAGAATGATCTAGGCAACTGGACACAAGAATTACAAAAAGCTTTGAACTATGATCCAAAAAGTGCTCAGTCATTTGACAATGGTAAGCAAGCGCCCCTTTTACAGCTTATAATTATGAAATGTGTGAGCCCTCAGAAAATAATTTGACAGGATAAAAATCAATGTATATTTCCAATAATGTGTAAGATAAATTCTAAATTGAAATACAGTCTAAAGAATAAAATTGATGCACAGTCCAGAGAGGGGGGGGATAATGCCAGTCTAAAGGGCACAGTCTAGAGGATAATACTGATAGTCTTATCTTCCAAGACCAGTTACTCTTGAGTTTAAAAGAAACATCAGATTTCTACAGCATGCAGTTTCTGTATAATAGATCTTTTGCATAGGATAAGATCATAGTCTGCAGACCTGGTTTGACAAAAAAGTAAAGTACAATGTCACATCTTTCAGAATATTTGTTAAAAAAATAATTAAAATTTTAAATCCTCACCTTTCTAAATGTATACAGGTCACTGGAGTGTACAATGAATTTGTCCATCTTTAAGTTAAGACAGTACAGTCACTATAATTGTTCAGAGGAGTACTCAGTTCTGTGGTTACTGACTGTATAGCAAACAGTGCAGATCATGAGCAGACTGGTGATGATCTGCACATAGTAGCAGAAGCAGAATCCTTTTCTGCCAACACTTTATGTACAGTTACTGTATTTGTTTCAGGACCTTTTCGACATTAATTTTATGCATTCCAGGTTTTTATAGTTTTAAGGTAAACAGCAAAGTAAATTTTGGTTTTTAGGTGTGTTTTGGATAGACTACGAGTCACTGATACATTTCTACGATGTCATATATATCAACTGGAATCCAGAACTTTTTAAATTCACAACATGCATTCACAGGTAAGATTGAAGTTAATTCTGTTCATTCATGTAGAAATGAAAGCATAGCTTTATACTAAAATTTAAAAAACCTACTTGAAAGAAGTTGCTGTAAGCAAAACATAATGAAAGTCAGAAAAGAAATTTGAAGAATACAAGCAGCCAATATTCTACCAGGAACACATGTGGCTATTTTAAGCACTATGACTGAATTACTGTCCTGACACATATCAATTATCAAAATATAGATATTAGGTAGATTTTAGCCAAATTAGATAAAGTCATACCTTGCTACCAGTGAGGGATTCTACATTTGTGACTAGTGCATAATGATTATTAGCTTGCACATCTCCTGTTAGATTTGCATTGGACATTATTCCACAAGGGAGATAATTTGCTGATAACTTATGTATAAAACTATTAAGACAGGCCCATACTATTTAGTTGAAGTGGATTGTCTTTGTAATCTGTTAACATTGTAACAATTATGCCTTCATGTGGTTGACCTGCCTCCATGGTCAAACATTTAGGGTTAAGGTGGCTGACTTGAAATCCACTTAAACACTAATCTAGGGCCATGGGTGCGAGCCCTGTTTCTGACCCCAATCTTTAAGTGAGAAAATTGGCTGTTTCTTATAAAGAGTCTGGTACTGGTCGTTCGCAGGAAAAGGTGAGGTATACAGCTCCTATGTGAACATGACAGGAAAACTGTTGAAATAGGTGTTTTATCCCTGAGCAAAATTATTTAAAGTATTTTAACTTGTAAAAGGCTGCAGCAAATCATGATATACCTCTTTATGTGTATCTAATCATTATTTAGTGCAAGGCAGTCGTGTAACACATCAAATAGCGCGAGATGTTTTAAAAAAGAAAATAAGAAATTGCAGCTCAAATAATAAGATTTTCATTTTTCATAGCTCATGGCTTGCTAAAGAAGGTCCAAAGAAAGACAGATACAACATCAGTGACAACCCTCAGTACAGACTTGAACTGAAGTCCGGTCAACCCTCTGCTGTGTGGTGTCTGCTCACCAGACATATAACAGATAAGGTACTTAGAGTTAAATTACCCACAGGTGTTACACCACTAAATATGTAAGAGATCAAACCATAGGAATAAGGCTTAAAGTATGCATTTGATGTTGTAAGGTAGAATATAAATATATGTTTTATCATCTATCCTGGTGGTGAGGCTGCCAAAGCTTTGAAGTCTGATTGTTCAAAGAAATTGTGTTACAATGTAGTAGTCACAGTAGTGTGAGGTAATGGAAAGCTTGCATCTTTTTTATCAGAAACCTGTTCCAAACTGTTCAGCAGTTCAGTAGCAAATATTAAAAATTTGGGACAAATTCTTGTATTTCTGTTGCCAGTTACACATATATATTGTAAGACAGATGCCAGGATTCAAACCTGTTCTATCATGAAAACAGCACTACTTAGTCATATGATGCAGTGGTAGGGCATTTGCCTTGGAATCAGAGGGTCCTAGGTTTGGTCACTGGTAGTGCAATGTAGTGGTAGTGTCCTTGGGCAAGACACATAATTCCTTATTGCTTCTCTCTCTCTCTCTCTCTCTCCCTCTCTCTCTCTCTCTCTCTCTCTGTTTGAGGTTGATTCTATTTGGAATGAGTCTCAATAGCGATTTATATAATATGTTGTAAGAAATTCGCAATTGAGAATCAATTAATTAACATATTGATAGTTGTAAAGACCAGAGGTAACCCTGATGCACTTTACATTTTGTTTTATTCCGTGTATATTTCTGGCACAATATCTTACTCATTTACAGAGTGATTTTGCAGACAATAAGGAATTTATAGCACTGTTGGTGTATGATACAGGAGGAAAGACAATATTCTATCCACGTATGTATTACATTGAATTTATTTGCTAAAATTAATATATAGAAGAGTATGAGCTGTTGGAAACCTGCTCTATTGCAATAAACAAATATAACATTTTAGCATTTACTTGGCTTTTTCAAGTATTTCTCGTGAGATTTTATGAACTACTGTACTACATTTTAAAATTTAGTAAAACTTTAAAAAGCACACTTCACGCTAAACAATCTAAACGAAAACTTCACGCTGAATCTTTTAAGAATCATATTACCATAACATAAAAGTATGTTTAAAAGTTACTTATGATATCAAACCATATCTAATAACAGTACTGTGGAACTGGGTCCTTATATAAGGACCTAGTGTGGAGTTACCAATAAACCAGATTTGAAAGACTGAAACATTTTAAAGTAGCTTGTTTTTATTATTATTTAGAATTGACAATTCCTTGGGATAAATTATAAACATTTTGCCTCATTTTGCAGACGATCCCCCGCCTTATAAAGACGGGGTGAGGATTAACAGTCCCCACTACCTGTGCAAGTTGGTCGAGAACAAAAAGAATGCAACATACACTCTCGTCGTCTCTCAGTACGAGAAAAACAATACCATACACTATACACTTAGGGTCTACGCAACTTGCGAATTCTCGCTCACCAAAATTGCTGATCCATACAAAAAGCAATATGAAAAAAGGGTAAGTGTTTTACTTTACATGATTAAGATGAAATAAGTCTGTGTTTAAACCTCTTGTTTGCTGAGGAAATATTAGAATGTCTTATTTTTGAGCTATAATGGCATAAGAATAACTTCTGTGTATTGTTATTTAAACTGTAAACCTGGTAATATTTATGAGGATTTAATTTTGATTTTTCACAAATTTCCAACTCTGATAATCTAAAAATGTCGCGGAAGATTCATATCACATAGATTTACTACTGTTAGTAGATAATTTTATTATTGTTAATTTGGGAATGGGTCTGTCTGCTCAGAAATCGTGACATTTTCATCAAACAAAAATTGTGTAATTTACAGTACAGGTATGGATCAAGATGTGTAATATTAGTTTCTTATATGAGCACGAGGTTAGATGGAATTCGTCATGAGGGAACTGTTTTGGCGGGAACCCCCCCCCCCCCCCCCCCCCCCCCCCCCCCCCCCGACAGCCCTGACGGATTTTCATCGAACCAGTATCTCATGGAAGAAACTTTTCTTCATACCGTCTTCACTTTGAAATAGTATTTAAACAATTATTTACCGAAATGTGCATTTTGATATAAAAACAAACTTCTTTAGATGTTATGTATGGGAAAGTGACGTCCTTGTTTTAGGACGTCACTTGTTTATACGTTACGCACAAGTAAGCACGTAAGTCTCTTACACGGGGTGTAAGATGAGATCCACACTGGAAAACCAAACCCCACGGAGAAAGTCTGATCTATATAGATATTTATGACAGTCGGTTGATCTGCGGCGTTGTATCTTTTGAGTTGGCTGTATAGTTCAGGATCACATGGGAGGCAGAGCCTCGAGTGTGAAACTGATTTATGCTGCCAACGAGATCTACCCACTGTTATTATATACCTTTTATTATATACCTTTTACTGAATACAAATGTATCATGATGAATTTTATACAAACGTTAATTTGTGTCATTAATGGCCTAAAATCAACATAACACGCTATTTCACATTTTATATGACGTCATTGATGTCACTTGTGTCTTCCATGTATAAACAAACAACAGTAGTAAAAAGTAAATGCAAAATGTAAATCATCTTTCTGGTTTATTTAATGCGAAAAAGACATTGTATTCATTTGTCTTCAAATGTGACATTAAAGAAAATGTGACGACAATAAAACTAAACTTATTTTACTGCAGCAATGTGGATCTATTTTTCAACTTTTAGTGTAGGAATATGAAATGAATATGCATTTGTGTACAACTTACACGGTGGACAGATAAGATACGACTAAATTCATCTGATACGGAAAACTTGATATGGGATGTTGTATTTTACTGCACAAATACTAAAGAAAATTCAGATAAACATTAGTAGGTATATAATAAAGTGTTAGGCTTGTTGAGATTGCCGAGGTACATGTACATTGTGTATTGATTCTGTGAGTGATGTAAATAGGGATTGAACCTTCGGCCCCATAATTATAAGTCCAGCGTGTTACCACCATACCGCTGATCAGCTCTAATGGGACAAGTCAGAGTTGAGATTTTCATTTATTTTTCAGTTAACAGGTCAATGGAAAGGTGCAACTGCTGGAGGGTGTGGTAACTATCCAGAGACACACAAAAACAACCCAATATATCAGGTGAAAATAGATAATTCCAACACTGACAACTACCTTTTAGTGGAACTCTCTGGTCCAAAGTAAGTATTTAGGAATGACTATACATGTATTTGGAAGGCAATGTGATTTCATAACATTTGTATCAGATCTTATGTCTGCATTATAGTTTTAAAATGGTTTGTTTACCATAAACTAGGTAAAAAAAATTGCCATTTGATAGCAGACAGAATTATTTATGAATTAAAAAATTTGCCAGTTAGGTACCTAATAATGTGAAATAATGTATACATTTGTATGTGAAAGTTTTGAATTAACAAAGAAGGGATTTCACAAAAAATAGTAAAAAATTGAATCCATTTCAAATATTGACCAAATTATAGTATATGGATAACTTTTGTTGTATCATGATATGCACATGAAGGCACAAATAAACTATCTTTTTATAACATTTACAGACTTTTTAAAAGTATAACTGCTTTTTGTTTGCCTTTCAGTGGTTGCAACACTTACTGTCAAATAAAACAGGAGATACATCTTTTGAAACATGTCCAGTGTAATAGCTTACTAAGATTCCATTTTACTGCACATATGCTTCTATCAAAATGATGTAGGGTGCATGGAAGGAAAATGTTGATTTTCTTCTAACATGGACTTTATTTTTCCACAGAGAGTACAGTGTTGGTTTTGAGGTTGTAGCGGTCAGTCCGAACGTGCCGGGGGGCTTCTCAAGAATGTCTTCAGGAGATTATAGGTATTAAACTTTGTGTACTTATATTGACTTCAATGCTGTATGTTGATCTACATCTGTCAGTGGTTAAAGTATCTGTCAGGTGTTATACTAAGCTAGTAGGTGCTTCGACCTGCCTCAGTCTGTGGTAAATTCGAGGATAGGAGTCTATTGCTGGTCCTTCCCAAAAACCCTGGTTAGTTACTGTAAGTCCCAGGATCTGTTTGCATTTACTGATAATAGTAAAATAAATTTACTGATAGGATAATGATAGAACTACATTCACTTTGTATGTTCTATTCAGTTTAAAACAATATTGACATATTATGCCTTTCTTTCGTATTCAAGTCGTTTTGTCATGAGAAATAGTTGCCTAAAAGCCTTTCTTATTTTTTGCAATATCATTGAAAAAAATACTGCGCTATATTTCTAACATGCACTTTTAAAGAGAATGTTTTTGGTACAAATAAATGTCATTTCTGCCGGTAAGACGTATTTCTGGGTAAAATGAGAGCTACATGTAATTGTGGTCCTGCGACTTTAAAGTTTTTTTGCGAGGTTTTTATTTTACAAACTCCCTAAAATAGCAAATAAACAATGATTATATACATGTATATAATAGTGCTTGCTCATTAATTAAAAAAAATCTCCATTGAATAGAAAATTGGAAAATCACGAAATAAGCAACTCATTTATAAAGACTTTTACAGTAAACTGCCCCCTTGCACATAGTATGACGGTTTTGGGGTTTTGAGACAACTTTGTTTCATGCGTCTGTTGAGTTTTGATATAGTCACAAGTTTTTCTTTTTTTATAGTTATGCAGTTGAAGTCTATGGACCCAGTAGAAAAGATTTGACATGAAAATAATTCAGTTCATTTGCAGATATACAAGGCACGACAACAGGTGATAGTAGTGTAGCTGGGACCCAAAAAATGCATTTGACATATTGTCACTTGGCTTTTTTTAACTAAAATGCAGTTTGTGTCCTAGCTGAGCTACTCTTACCTGTGGGCATGACCTATACATCATTGACTTTGAGATAAGAAGACCTTGACTTAACAGAGCTCAAGATAAGAACTGGTACTGTAACAGTAGTAGTTTATATAAGAATTTTATTTTTACAGCAATCATGATATATCAGTTTTTATAACATTTCTTATTTCAGACGTGGGTATACTGTACTGCAGCTAGAAAAAATCTCAGGTGGAATTTACAACATCTCACCATCTACCTTCCGAGCTGGTGAAGAGGGACCCTTCTTTCTCGATATAAACTCCAATGTGCCTGTCACCATTAGTCAGCTTAGATGAAAGTCTAAAGCAATACATTTCCAAACATCTTTCATTTTTAATAGTGAAGGAAGTGTGCAAAGTGGAACAAAGAACAAGCTCTTCCAAGTTAGGCAATAAAATTTGAATGAGTGTTTTCCAAGTTAGGCAGTCAAATATTTAGTACTTTTAAATGGCAAAGTTAGGAAAGATTGATGTAAGAATATTTCCTTCAGATTGTCCAGTATCTTTAATTCTAGAGAATATGTCTTCAGATTGTGCAGACTGTATTCTCAATTTACAATTTGAAATTACACATTGTGAGATTAAGGCATTTATTCAATATGCATGTACCTGTAAATGTGTTATATTTTTCAGGACAGAAATCTGCCTCATTTAACTATAATGGTTGTATCCTGAATGAGTTGTTAATATAAGATAGTCAGACTGAGTGCATATTAACCCTTACCATTCTAAAGTTCTAGACAAAGATGAGTTATTTCAGTGTTTTTTTTGTTTTGGACAATACCATCTTATCTTCCTAGGGTGCTTAATGAAGAATTATTAAATTCAGAGTGAACTATGCAGACTATCTGATTGCTAAGGTCATGGTCTTTGGAAAAATCGAGTTTAGTATATTAAAAAAAGCAGTTACAGATTTAGGAGAAAATATTTTAGATGTGAACTATCTGCAATTTGGAAGATTTTTTAAAGAGATAGCTTAAACCATTATTGTTGTAAAAATAAGTTATAAGTAGATCAAATACACTTACATCATCAAACCCCCAGGATTGATGATTGCGTTATTGGGATCTCAAGATGAAAGTAAATGATGCTTTGAGTTTTGTCATCATATCAACCTCGTGTGAGTTATTTTGCTTGGTTATTGTGTAAAAAAAATAATATAGTACTTAATTCAAATACAGAATTAAGTACATTAAAAGCAATGTGTTTGGTCATTCCTGTTCACCCTAGCCCTGCTAAATCTCTTAACTCAGCTTGTCCAATCTAGACTGGACAAAAGCATTAATTATTCAAAGGTTTTCATTGAAAATTCCAGCCACCTTTTTTTCTTGATAAAATGTTTTTTTCATGTAATAGTGCTTTAAATCTTTTATCTGCTGATGTAAAGGCAACAGTACATGTACCATAGACTTCTGTAGCAATTATTATGTAACACATACTTCCAACAATGCAACGCTTGTTGTAATCACATTTTAATATTTGCCATGTGATTTTCTGTTTAATGCTTAGTTTTGGTAAAGTTATTATTGATTTTCAAATCAAATTAATTTTGTCATAGCCTCCATTTATTAAGCAACATTAGTCTAGTAATGGAAATTCAGGTCGGTCTCCAGGATTTAGTGGTAAGAGAAGCTGACTAAATCACTGTAAACTCTCATATTGAGGGTCATCGGTTTGAGTCCTGCAACACACCATGACTGTATGAGAAAGTTTGCATAGAGTGGCTGACTGCTTTCTTGTACCGTTTGAACATACAGTAATAAATTAAACTTTGATGCAAATATTGACAATTTTTAGCCATGTCCAATGTTTGTAACATTTTTAGGAAAAGTATAAACACTGAAAGTTCAATTTAAATGTGCAGCTCATTATGATATAGATATCTAGATGACATTGTGTCAGTTTGCCATATTTTTGTTTCAACATTTTCGATTACAGGAGACTGAGAATTTCTTCTTTTAAATTTATTTCATGTTTGTCAAAACCAATTGTTAATGTCTTTTTACTTTTTAAATGTCTTGTTTCTATATTGAAAAATACACTATTTATGATTATGTGTGTTTACATTTTCATTTTCCCTGTAGCATTGTTCATTGAATCAACCCAAAACAAATTTTGGACTTGCAATTTTAATAGATACATGTAATTAGTATTTCGTGCATAGCTAGTTTGAGCAATTACAGGGCCCAGTTGTAAGTCCATAGGGGAGAGGGGATCAGTGCCATTTTTGTCTAAAGGCAAGACACGTTAGTTCCATATTGCCTCTTTCCTAGGTTTATTCCATCTGGAGTGAGTCACGAGACTGATTAAATCTTGCTCTGCAATCACAAATTACTGAATTGGTATAGATTACATGTACAGCTAATGGCATTTTAGTGAAAACTGGTACATTACTTGAAAAGACAAAGTGCCAGGGTGAGCTATTGGGACCATTTGCTTTATGTCGTCCATCTGTCCGTCAAACCACCATTTCCTTTAAACAACATCTCTGAAAATACTGGGCCAATGTTGATGAAACTTGGCAGAGATGTTCCTTGCATGAAGCTCTATCAAATTTATTCCATTCCATGCAGAGCTTTGGTTGCTATGGCAACAAATATGAAAAACTGTCTTCTCAGAAACCACAAGGCTCGGAGATAAGCTATTTAGCCTGTAGCATTGCCTAGCTGACTTCTACAAAGATTGTTCGAATCATGAACCCAGGGTCAAAATTGACCCTGCCTAGGGGGGTCAATTGATTTAATATCTATAGGCTTATATAGGAAAAACTTTAAATATCTTCTTCTCTGAAACCACAAGTCCTACAGCTTAGATATCTAGCATGTAACATTGCCTTGTAGACCTCACTGGCACCAGAGTACTGAAATGCCCGGTAATTTTAACAAAAACACCCAATAAATAACCTAAATAACACTATTAGAAAAAAAAAATGGTAAAGTCATTTTCTGACAAACCCCCGACCCCTCCATTTTAGAGGACATCTCTCCCCCCCTCCCCCCCTTTTTTTCTTTTGTGTATTTTCTTTTCATGATAGGGTGTTATTTATGTATACTTTTGGTATTTTGTTAACATTACAGGGCAGTTCAGTACTCTGGTGCCAGTGGTAGACCTCTACCGAGATTGTCCAAATCATGACCCCAGGATCAAAACTTACCCAATCAGGAGGGCATGGGGTCATTTGTTAATATAGGCTTATATTGGGAAAACTTAAAAAATCTCTAAAACACAAAGCCTAGATATTTGGCATGTAGCATCGCCTTGTGGACCTCTACTAACAGTAAAATCATACCCCTAGGTCAAATCTGACCCAACCCGAAGGCTTCTATATATTCGGAAAACCTTAAAAAATCTGGTTTAAGACAAAAAGGCTCACTGCTGAAATATTTTTAACATAGAAATGTGAAGTCAAACTCGACCAAGATTGTTCAAATAATAACACCCATGTCAAAATTGACTCTTTCTGTAAAGGGATTGTTGACCATGTATTATAGCAAAGGGTAGCCAGGTGAGCGATATCGAACCATCTTGGCCCTCGTTTCTAAACATGTTACACTGAAAGTGTTGGGAGTTACAGGTAGGAAAAACCAGATGTTATATTAAATTTTTGGCGGTTGTGGGCTGTTAGTGTATAATCATAATTAACTGGAAGCCCGTCTAACTTGTTAAACTTCAACTAGACATTGAACCAGGAAATGTGCTGTTTGGTTTAAAAGTCGCGGAAATTCGAGTTTCTACTGATTCTCATGAAGGCTTCATGAAACCAAAATATTGGACCCTTAGTGCAGTGGTAGTGTGTTCGCCTTGAGATGAAGGGTCCTGGGTTCGATCCACACCAGCGCTCACAGACAAGTATTGGACGGTAGTACATGTATCCTTGGGCAAGATACAGATAATTCCACATTCCCTCTCCGAGGTTGAATCCATATGGAATGAGTCTCGAGAGGGATTAATGCAAGTTGTAAGAACTTGTTTCACACTTGAAATAAATTAGTATATTAAATAATTAAAAGAAATGTACACAGTGTGTTGATTTCTTATCATTTATTATAAACTGTAACAGAACAAAAGTCAATTTATTACATATTTATGAATTAAGATACAACAATAGCACTTCTTAAAGTTTTCATGAATTCGTACATAGAACACAAGTCAGACTCATATATAGGTGTATAAAGGTGTTCATTTAATACACACACATCTACTTTTAGGCAAATCTCAACAGATTTTTTGATTTTTTATTTTAACAACTGAAGTGGACATAGTCTCACTATTTCTACTTCGAAAGCAAACCGATTTTACTGGTTGACATTTTAAAGTTTTCCGCCTTCTGTGGGTGTAAGATGTGACAGTTATAAAATAATACACCCTGAAGCGGCAAATAAATTTGACATACTGTACAGGTCTGGAGGAATGTGCGAAACTCAGAGACAAATAGCTTGACTTCAAGTGTCGGAAGTGTAGAGTACGGAAAAATATTGCATCACTTCACAGGAGTAAAATCGTGGTACGGTGTGAGGGGACATAAAAATCAAATTTATTATATTCAGACAAGTGAATTGTTTTTGTATTGTATGCATATTGATTTTAAAGATATTTGCCGTCCAACGTACATTTGTAAAGCGTGTTCAATATACTTATTGTGTCACCAAAAATAAAACTTACTAACATTATTTAATCCAAACTATTATTTTTATTCCAGAAGGCATATTAAAATCGCACCGTCCGTCTGTCTGTTTGTCCGTCCCCACTTACACATTCGTGTCCGGACTGTAACTTTGTCATGCATTTGGAAGATTTTAAAATAACTTGGCACAAATGTCTAGCACATCAAGATAACATGCCGCGTGCAAGACCCACGTCCCTTGCTCAAAGGTCAAGGTCACACTTAAGAGTTTTTAGGTAATGGAATCATGTACATATGGATGCCTCTATATATGCAGACGTTCGTGTCCGGACTGTAACTTTGTCATGCATTGGAGGATTTTAAAATAACTTGGCACAAATGTCTAGAACCTCAAGATGATGTGTCGTGTGCAAGACCCACGTTGCTACCTCAAAGGTCAAGGTCACACTCAAGAGTTTTTAGGTAATGGAATCCTGTACATATGCATACATTTGTGTCCGGACTATAACTTTGTCATACATTGAAGGATTTTAAAATAACTTTGCAAAAATGTTCCGCACATCAAACTAATGTGTCCCAGTGGTCGTGCTTTGTTGTATGCCATCTTCATGAGAAAATAACTACTTTCGCAAAATTTATGTCAGAAAGAAAGGCTATCAAGGCGGTGACTAAGCTATGAACAAGTGACAATAATAGCTATCCATATTCACCGAATAGCTGAGCTAAACTTACATATATATCTTATATTTTTTGCAAGCTGGTCTATAGATGCTATCACCCCCACGAGCCATACATGTCCCAGTGGTCGTGCTTTGTTGTATGCCATCTTCATGAGAAAACAACTACTTCCGCAAAATTTATGTCAGAAAGAATTTCTAGCTATGTTTTAAGACACCAAACGTTTCATCAAAGAATTTTATTTAGTTCAACCAAGTACATATTTTCCAACATAGCCAACACCTAAACATGAATGACTCGCTGTAATGTATACATACAGGACTTTCTCAACCCCTCAACAACAGTGCAGGTTGACCACGTATTTAATAAAGAACAGAATGATCAGGGCCCATCTGACACTTCTTAGACTATTTGAGTACAATCAAAACTTGTATCCATCATAGATATCAGGTTTGTTTTCATTTTGTTTAAAACATGGCATGACTCATCATGCTGCGCAAGTCACTGTTTTGAACTATATAGGCTTTGCATCACATCTAAACAATCTCTGTATAAAAGTGTGTATCTTTTCTTTCAATTATGTCACAAAAGATGCCACTTTATAAACATTTTGCTCATCAACATAACGAAATAATATTTTAAGTAAACAATGATTTAAGTAAGTTACCGTACCTGGCAGCTAGTTCCTCAAACTCCCCATTTACCGACCGATTTCGACATGAAAGATAAACTTTCAATGCATGAATAGACCACAGTTTAAATTTAGAAAGTGTCATGTGACTTAAGTCATCCATTTTATTTTCTTTAGACTATCGGTCACGCTATATTTCGTAAACACAATGTAAAACTGTTTCGCTCTGTTAATCCGCCATATTGTCAAGACGGTGCATCGATAATTTTACTCGAACATCCGGGTACTTGCGTTTCGCGAACAGGTGCCCGTTCAAACTGTTTATCGGTGTATTGTGCTTATTGGGTCCACCATCCTCTAAAGAGGCTATCATCGGTACGACCCGAAATCTCAACAGAAGTTTTGTACCATCATTTTATGTAAGAATATATCATTTGAAGCTGGTGTGTTTTACCTGCATCACGGACCTATATATACAGTAGACTGTGTATATAGGTCCGTGCCTGCATGAATCTAATTACAGCACTATGACATCACAAATTCAAAATGGCCGCCTCTATGACCCTCCAGTTTTGAAATTTTCAATCTTCAATATCTTCACAATCATTTAATATTCCGATTTTAGAAATTCTTTCAACAGTGTGTTCCTCTTAACAAGTTCTTCAATTTAAAGTCAAATTATTTTCTGACTTGCCTTAAGCTTGGCCTTTAAATTAGCTAATTATGAGGACTTTATGCAATTCTAGAAATGCACTGTGAAGAATTGTAATCCACAAACTACTTTCAAATTTTACAATTTCATCTGGCTACAAACCTATTCAGACACTGCTTGAGGCGGTTAAAAGCTAAACATTCACATATCTTGTGTTAAGTATTACTTTATTCCAACAATAAACAAATACTGTATTGTATTCTGACAATAAATATTGTATTGCTAGATAGGCTGTCTGCAACTGTAAGCTTTATTTATCCTTATTTTTCCTTTTCTTCTTTTTCTTACTTTTCTCTTGTTTTTTCTCACCAATCTTTGCATCTGAAATAGATATCACTAAACAGTTACATTTATTTCAATCAGGAAAGTTCAATCAAAACTCAAATCTTAGACACAAACTCCGATGTACTGCTAATAAAATGCTAAAGAAGATTGAAACAAGTTGTAATGAGAATAAAGTCTGTTTTTAGTACACTTGCACTAAATAAAGCTATATTTTTAGTACATGTAATTCCACAGTACATGTAATTCCACAGTATATGTAGTTCCACAGTACATGTATAATCCCTTACCGTGCTAAAGTTCTTTCAATTTAGCCAGTACCATTAGATATTGGCCGGGGTGTTCAATAAAGTATTGACAAGTGCAGATCATGATCAGACTGTACAGATATGCTGGTTGAATTTAACTGTACATGTATTAGCATGAACTGTATTGCTTACAATTTTGGCAAAACAACTTGCCACCAGCAGGGTAACATTAAAAATAGTACAGTAAATGTTGGAAATATGATGGAGGTAGTTTATGAAATAATATCTGTTCCAGCGTGGTTTGTCACCTAATAAACAATGATTTTGAGTTCTGATGCC
Source organism: Saxidomus purpurata (assembly GCA_022818135.1). Classification (NCBI taxonomy): domain Eukaryota; kingdom Metazoa; phylum Mollusca; class Bivalvia; order Venerida; family Veneridae; genus Saxidomus; species Saxidomus purpurata. Next base: position 28,654,652 of record JAFMSR010000013.1, read on the forward strand.
AGACCTGTTTACCCTATTTAGAGTCTTTCAGTAGTTTGGACAGCTACTCTCAGTAGTTTTGGGCTGCTGTCAGTAGTTTTCACTTTCACAGATACAATAAGCATTAAAAAGCATTGTTAGTTTGTTTTTTCGCTTTTATAATTCCAACCGTTTCTTTTTCATTATCGGGCAGACGACGTTTTTCTGCCATGTTGCGTGTTCATTGGAACTAATCCTGTTCCCAAGAGGTTTGTTATCTAATGTTTTCTTATCATGCAAGCGTCCGAATGATCACGATTACTGTCTAAATACCCACAATACGGCAAGAAACGGAAATACGCTTTAAAAACGAAAATGACCGATTATATATCAGAACAGAAGTAGTTTTTAAATGTCAATCCGTAGAGCGTATTTTTACTGTAAAAAACGTGGAAAATACGGCGAATCCGTAGTAGTAAACAGGTCTGTGATGCACAGCAATTAACCAGGAAGGCTGGAGGCCTCAGTGGTTTATAACTGTGCATCAGAACAACAAAGAGTTGCTTATCATTAAATGATAAGGCTATTATGGACATTATTTCAATTCTAACATGACCAGCTATTACAAAAGGTGAATAAATGCAAAGTGTTACTTTTTATGCGGATATGTATTTAACGTTATGCGCCGCAATATACATCAATTTAACGGCCTATTGTTTCCAGCATTGTTTATGGTATTATAAAACAGAATTTTTCTACTTTTTCTATATAGAGACAAAATCGTTAAGAAAACATTTCCGTGATACATGTAATAGCCTTATAAAAGTATTTACTATGTGCTATTTTCTTTTAAAATTCTTAAACTCTTGCTTGTCAGTGAAGTCTTATTTACTTCGAGAGCCGAGATTTACAGTATATATATATATGTATATGCAACACCACCTTTTACAAGTAAAAAATACATTCACAGCTATAGATTATATTGTAAATATTTAAATCTGAGTTTTTTTCAGTTCACAAAGCACTCAACCGTGCGAATCAATTTCAAATTTTACAAAATTATTGTCTTGCAAAAAAAAAAAAAAATCAGATTCTATAGTTACTGTATAGGCTTCTGGTGAGCTATGACATTTAATGACATAATTACCTTTAGGTTGGTATGTGCAAGGAATGTAGTTCATCTTTCTCTGATGTGGCAACATCAGTGTTGTATCCAAAGGTGTCCATTGTATTGATGGTGGGGAATTAGACTTAATTAAGCTAGAGTGATGCAAATGTAGGTCAAACATTCCCCTGTAATAGATGTAATAATGTCATACCTCCAGCTACAATGCATGTACATGTACTGGTTGAAGTGATCAGAATAGCACATTGTTTCAGTCTATAAACAAGAATCATATTACATGCAAGACACATTCTTTTCAGTTTTTCTTTTTATAACTAAGTCCAATAATAAATTTAAATAGGGTAATGCAATACAGAATAATTCACAATCCTGCCCCATCCCCAAAAAATAAAATAAACTTTTCACAACATTTTGTTGGCCAAATCATTCAACTGTAGAATAAGAGCGTTGGGTGATGCTACAAACTAGGCGATGCAACAACTATCACAGCTCTGGGACTGTTGGTTTTGAACAAGAAGATTTTTAAAAGTATATCCTTGTACACTGTATAACTCTATATAAAGCAAGTGAGCCCTAAGGTGGCGCCAATTATGACCCTAGGGACATGCTTTAAATAATATTAAAAGAGGACTGCCAAACAATGCAACACACCAGATATCTTAGCACTAGATCTAACTGTTTCTGAACAAAAGATTTTTTTAAAGTTTCACTATATATTTCTATGTAAACATATGACCGCCCTCTTCCCAGGGCAGGACCTTTTTTGACCCTAGGGGCATAATTGGAACAGTCTTGATAGAGGTCCACTAGACAGTGCCACACACCAAACTTCTAAGTTCTAGGCCTTGCGGTTTTGGAGAAGAGTTTTAGGGTGTTTTCCTATTTGTTACAAAAGCAACCAGAGTTCTGCATGGAATTGAATTCTTTGAACAACTATGGTTGAGTCTCATCCATGCAACATCCCTGCAGACGTTCTTCAACATCAGCACAGTGGTTTCAGAGATGTTGTTTGAAGGAAATGGAGGATGGACAGACGTTCAAGGGACGTCGGTCAGTGAGTGGTCACAATAGCTTATGCTGGCACTTCGTACCAGGTGAGCTTATAAGATCAAGGTATAGCATTGCTGCAAAGATAGAACAGAATGTGATGAAATACCTTTCCTCTGGCTCAGCGGCTTTTAGAACTGAAAACTGGTCTTTCCTTGGATTATTTTTCAACAGGTACTGTCCAACAGGTAGACTGAAATAAAGTAAGAAAGGTTTTTTACATGTAACTTTTTTTTCTTTAGAACTACACCTTTGAATTTCCTAAATTAATCTGTCAATCTATCACTTTCGCCTGTACCATTCATGGTTTAAACGAGTACTCACTGAAAATTTGCAATCTGAATAGGGGATACCCATAATACATGAGAAAAATCATGCATAAATGTTAAGACTGATCATGATCTACTATCATCATGGCCATAAAGGTAGACAATTTTGCCACACACACAAGCAGGGTAAAACTTAGTGTATCCCAATGGAAGTAAAATTTAATTCCTCAATCTGTTCAAGCTGAGCAGCCTTCAGTGAAACCTGTATTATCAGGCAGCTTCCAGAACCACTTAATGTCTGTCAATGCAGGTTTCTGGTTAAACCAGGTTTTCAAATATGCATTTATGTTATCGAGACTAACAGACTGTGCCAGATAAGGCAGATCTCTGTTAAACCCGAGACTTAGTGTCCGATAAGACAGGTTTTATTGTATATCAAATATGTTCTATGATGTATAAAACAAGAAATAAACACAAATTACCTCTTCAGTTTGTCTAATATTACATGAAGGTCTGTGAATGCTTGTGCTGGCCTGAAAATAAAGGATATTTTTATCAATTTTTAGTGCTGTAAATACATGCAAGAGAACAAAACTCAGATTTACCTAAGTCTATCCCTTCTAAAATTGCTATGGCCTTGGAGAATAGCCTTTACATTGATCAAAGCTAAATGGAAATAAGGTTTACGTTGATCTTAGTTGAATTAAATAAGGTTAACATTTAAATTATAACTATTTAGCTGAATCAAATAAGGTCTACATTGATCTAAGCTGAACAGAATAAAGTTTACATTCATTTAGATCTAAGTTGAATGGAATAAGGATTACATCGGCTGAAGCTGAATGGAATGATCTTTACATTGATCTTAGCTGAATGGAATTAACTTTATATTACAAAACTCTTTTAAATGTACTAAGTTATAGAAGCAGATGTGAATGCTTTGTGGTCAGTCCTCGTCTTATTGTTCTACAGACATACAAAAGTCTTACTTGAAGAGGGAATCTGGCGGGACAAGATCCTTGTATGCAATGTTTTCAAACATCATGATTTCTAAATTGAAGGGGTTGATACGTGCTGAAATTTAAAAAAAATCAGTGAGTTCTATGATAAATTCATTTATGTACAGTGAATGTTTGCAGAATCATACCAACCATTACACAACAAATACAACTTTTTTTAAAGTTCAAGGGCTCTAACTCTTGCATAAGTGGGTCAATCCTACGAAACTATTTGGGTATCATCCTTGGGTTAATACAAACACTTTTATTTAGTGTCAATTGAGTACCAACTAATGTCCAACTACCAAAGAGAAATGTCTGTGAACTTTCAATTTTTTACAAATTCAATGGCAGTAACTGTTGATTTATTATGCAAATTCCAGAGATACTTGTTTGAACAAATCAAATTTTTGTGATATACATGTAGAATATATATTTTTAACTTCATAAAGGTTCAAACATCCAAAGGGCAATAACTCTGAGATGATGTGAGCCAAAGATACACTGCACCATTCCTCAATGGAAATACATATCTATTTTACTTTTCTATCAAAACAAACTCTTTTAATTTAGTTTAATTCAATACGTCACACGTGAAAAGGATTATTTATTTCTTGCAACTTGGATTGCTTGCTCCTGAGACACTCTAGATGGAATCAACCTCCAAATGAAAAAGAGACAAGCAATTGATATTACTATGTCTGTCGTAATACATTACCATCATTGCACTGGAAAGGATCAAACTTTAGACCCTGCAATCAGGAGGTGAATCACTATTCAGTGTGAGCTTCATTAAAGTTAGTCAAGATGTTTCAGAACAGATGCTTTACAGCAGTTTAAGTCTCATTCCATGTAACGGGTCAACAAGTTTTTGTATACACTTATATTTGAATGTCAACAGTAACTCTACTTACGCTTCAACAACGTAGAATTTGGTCTTATAAAGACTGACATCCAGTTTTTACATATCTCATTAACGCTATCTTGTTCAAACCCAAAGTTTGGCTGATACTCGATTTTTGGTGAAATATGCACAAAGCCCTGAAAAATGTAAACAGCAGCAGGTACATTTGTACATGTACTCAATCATACAACAAAAACATCAAATTGAATGGTGGCTAGTAACAGTTTAACAGTTTTTCACAAGAATGTTGAATTTGTTTATTCACAAACCTAAAACATTCAGTGTGCCATGTCAACATTACTGGCTTCACAGTAGCTGATTATAGTTTAACTGTTGTTTTTTTTCATGTGGGCTTCTTGTGCAGGAAGAATATTTTGAAAGAGATTGTACTGTATGTTGGCAACCGGGGAGCAATCACTTACCTGTCCTGAAATGAAGCCGTGATATTTACTGCGGATGAGAACATTGATGCCACTAAGGTTCCACTGGTGATACGTGACGTTATCATCCATAGGAAATCCGCAGTGAGTCATGCCGTGCTTCTGTGTGAACACCTCTGTAAGAGAGTCAAACTTCTATAGACTACACAGTAAGAGAGAAAAAATTGTAAGTGTATACATACCTGCATACCTGGCACAAGCTCACTCATCCAGCTTGCTTCCTATCACAGAAGACTCCATAATGTCTCAAGTTAAAGAGAAAGGCCTATAAGATGGATGTTTATGTGCACGAAAGTCACAGGCATACAGTTTTTAACAGTAGTTTGAATTTAAAGGGGTGGCAAAAGCAAAATTTTTATGATTTTATTCAATTTTCTGATTACAGTCATAAACAAGCAAATGTCGAAGTGCATTTTTTCCCCTATATTGGCAGTCCTGCATGCAATTTACGTAAGTTAATGCACCAGCCTTTTTTTAGAAACAGAATAATTCTTGAAATTATGTCCAAAATTTGGGTGCATTATCCGTTTGCAAAGTATACCAAGCATTAAATTTTTTCTGAAAAGGGAGAAGGCTGAATCTGAAAGTCTCCAGCTAGGACTGCAATAAGGCAGGGTGCTGTTACAAAAATAAATTTGGAGACAGGCAAAACAGTGACACACAGGCTCAGATGTTTTAACTTTGAATGTATAGTTTCTTTAACTAATTTTAAGTCAAATACATACACACAAGCATAATAGCCTTTAATATTACCTGGTGATGAAGTTTGACCTTTTTTGTCAGTTAATATTATGTCAGAGGTATGCAATTTCAACCCAATTTTTACCACATGTATACCAACATACATTTACAAGAGCTGTCAGTAGGACAGCGTGCTCGACTTTTTTAGTGCTTGCCAATAAAACAAAACTTTGACAGTTAAAGCTACACAAGACTTTAACTAGGAATTTCTAAGTACAAATCAAGAAAACTTTTCACAGAGTTATCTTCTTTTGCTTACAGATAGGTCTTACGATGGTACATAAGTACTCCAACTTTCAAAGTAATATCTCAAATGGTTAAGTTAACAAGTGGACAAGAATGAAAATTTTAACTGAGTTTCTAAGTCAAAAAGGGCCATAATTCAAATAAAATCCTTGACAGAATTACCTTCTCCTGCCCATGTTTGGGAATCATGATGGTAAACAAGTATTCCAACTTTCAAATTAATATCTCAAACAGTTCAGTCAAAAAGTGGACAAACGACAAAAAACTTAACCAAAATTCTAAGTCGATAAAAGGCCTAAATTTTTAAAACAAATCCCTGACAGAGTTACCTTCTCTTGCCTAAGATGGGGGTAATGGTGTGAAATAGCATTAAAAGTTTCAAAGCAATATCTCAAAGGGTTAAGGCAATAAGTGGATTTTACCCATATTCAATGTATTTTCTAAGTCAAAAGGGCATAATTTGTCAAAAACCTTGACGAGTTATGTCCTCTTGTCTGTTGATGAAGGTCGTGATGGTAAACAAGTATGGTTAGTTTCAAAGCAATACCTCCAATGATTTTGAAATAAAGTGAGGTGGTACAAAAAAATTAACCAAGCTCAATACACTTTCTAAGTAAAAAGGGCCATAATTCTGTCAAAAAACCTTGACGAGTTATGCACTCTTGTCTGTAGATGGAGGTTATGATGGTAAAGAAGTATGGTAAGTTTCAAAGCCATACCTCTAATACTTCTGAAATAAAGTGGGGTGGTACAAAAAACTTAACCAAGGTGTGACGCCAACGCCGACGCCGACACCGACGCCGGGGCGAGTAGGATAGCTCCCCTTTTCATAGAAAAGTCGAGCTAAAATGTATCAAACACTAAATAATATAGACTTACGTACCAGCAAGTGATCCCTTGTTTGCACAGGGTTCCTGCATCTTATCTTGAAGTTTAAGTATTCTTTCTAACCCCTCATCTAGACCCCTTTCCACATTACTCTTTTCTTCTGATTTCAGATCAACTTCTCTTGTATGACTAGACTTTAAACCTACATCAACAGCATCCTGAGGATGATCCATCTTTTTGGAATCTTCAGGCATGTTTAATACCGTTTCATTTGACTTTCTTTTCTCACTTTCTCCAGACTGTCTCCTTTTCAAACATTTTTCTTCTTGAAGTTTTTTCTTAGTCTCTTCTATCCTCTTTTTCATTGCTTCAGCCATTTCTTTGATTTTTCTTGCCTCTATATCGGACATGTCTTTACTCAGTTCCTTCTTTGTAGTTACAGAATGACTATATCCCTGATGCCTTTCATCACCTGTAACACTAGAATCTTCTTCCATGTCATCATCACTATCAATTCTTCTCACATTTGATCTTCTCAAATGGGGAATTTTTTCATCACAATTTGTGTCAAGATCACGATCTCTGTTGTCAAGGTGTTCTTCATTATCTTGCATAGTATGTTCTTCTGTTTCAACCAAAGCTTGATCTTTACTTTTTTTATTATTCTTAATGTCATTTGGAATCTCGGCAGAACTCTGATTTTCAGAAACAGTTCTCTGCATGTTTTTCCGTGGTCTTCCTCTTCCACGCTTCACAGGAACTGATGCAGTACCTGTTTCTCCTTTTGAAGCTTTACCTGCAACAGAGACCGATAATGTAAGAATGCTGAAACCCAACCCTATGAAATGTCTAAAATGGACTTGTCCATCTTTCAATTAGGACAATACCATTAGTTGTTCCAAGGGGATTGCTAAGTTAAAACTTGATGACTGAATAGACAGCCTACCACTCAACAAGGCAATGGTGCCAAAGACCTTTAAAACACACAGGAGGAATTATTGTAAAATAATAAATTTTAAAGTAATTTCTAATAATGTTCATGTTTTGCAACAATTCCTAATATGTAAGTTATTTCACATTTCATACAGTCAAACAAAGTGATACCAGATGTGGAAATTTTTATTTTTGCAGAAAGAAAAACTTATTTGTGTATTCTATAATACATGAAAATAAAACTGGCTTCCAGGACTAGGGTGAAAATAAGCTGTATGCAAAACGAAGAAGTATTTAATCAAAACTTTAGTATATCTCACCATTTCTGCAATATTATTACTAGGTTAAATATTTTACACATACCTTGATTTATTGCACTAGGTTCTGTTGGTTGACCTCCATTGTCTGATGATGAAGACTTTCTCCTTGTGCCACTTAAAAAAACATAAAAAACCAGTGTAATTATTGCAGTTAAGCTTCAACATTGCTATATTAAAAGTCTTCTAGCTACATTGACTTTAATGACAGAAACTTATTATGGTATTTTAGACAAGCACATTTTTCTTAAGAAGTAATATTATTAATGTTTATAAATGCTTCATATCAATTTATTGCAACATTATTTAAGTGTCTAAATGTACTGGTACCTATATTTTGAGGATTTTGCAATTCCTGCTATCAACTATTGTAAATCCTAGTTACCATGGTTACTTTATTCAATCAGCTCAGTAAGTTAGGCTGAATTGAGTGAGTAATATCTCCTAGTGAAATAGTAAATATGAAGTACTTGCGCTTTGTTTAATTTAGATATTTTGATTTAAAAGACTTTGTGGAAATTACTAGCCCATTTTACTGATAAAAGTACTTATAAGATTGAATCTGATCATCAAATGGCCATTAAGTATTATTGTTTCTAAGCTTACAATTAACCCTCAAAAGCCCAATGTTGCATGATCCAACAGCACATCATAAATGTTCACTCTGCTATCAAATTTGGCTTATTTCCATTTTGAGACTATTCTTAGTTGTACTTTGAATGTATGTGTAACAAGACAAGTATCTTCCAAACACAATTTTATGATGAGTTATGTCCCCTGTTATAGCATCTGCCATTTGTACCAAGAAAATTGAAAACATTATTGACTGGTTTTAACAGCTGTACTTTTAAGAGGAAAGAATTAGTTAGCTGGTATTTCTGATGTTCAATCATGAATTAAATCTCGATTTTCACTTGGAACAATGACTTCTCTATGTCACTGGCAGTGATATTTCACTTCTTTTCCAGAATTTGCATGTTGCACCTTTCCAACATTGGGCTTTTCAGTGAAAAGTAAACTTTTACAAGCACATCATATAACTACTTTACTTTCGCTGATCTTAAATTTCTGTTTTAAATTGTATTATAACATAATTGTAAACGTTCCGTTAATTTTTCAAATCTTTTCTACTTGAAACCTGTCCTAGCTACTTTGACTAAATAGCAAGGTTCTCGAGTTTTTCAAAAATTTTGCACATTTCTTGTGACCTTCCATTTAAACTATTTGATATCATTATTTGATCTTAAGGTTTGACCATAGTCACTCCACTAAACAATCTGGTCATTCATGTCAATTACTAGGTTTTTGTACACCTTCACAATAAGTTATAGAATTTGCAGTTTCAATCAAGTTTAGTTGGACTAAATTTTTACCCAGTCAGTGACCTTTATCTTTGACATTGGGACCCAGGATAGTATAGCGGTCAACTATTGCCCTTGACTAACGTCGTACACTTTGAATAGACTTTACTTCAATGTTGGATTTGACTTCCAAGTCCCCTAATGTTAATGCGGTGTCAACCCCAGAATTTTCCCATGGCTGAGGCTTTGTAGAAGTAATAATGTATAAAGATGCTCAAATCTTTTATTGGTATTGAAATTACCTATGCATAAGTATTTTTCTTCAATCAAATTGTTGACAATCTCTTTAATTAGTTTCTGATAATTAGAACTAATGCTTTTACAGTTAAAATATCTTTCTTGTCACTTGCTAGAATCTGCTGAACCATCTAAAGTATCATTTTTTCATTCTGCATTACACCAAAAAAAGTCTTTCACTAACGTACACAAAATTGTTTGGTTATTCAGACGCACTCATCAGTGCCTCCTTATAAACAATCAATCCTGATTTTTCTTCAATTGGTACTCTTCATGGCTTGGCTTCTAGAGGCTTAATATTTACATTGTCCTTATATGTATATAATGTAAGTCTTTAAAATTTTCAATATTCAGGCATAGTTTATTAGTTTACATGCAAATAAACCATGATGTGGAGTTCTGATGGGAGTTATTATCCACTACCAACTAACTTGTGAATATTATAAGATTGAATCTGAGCATCAGTATGGACTATTGTTGTTTATAAGCTTGCAAATATGGCTCAAAAGTCCAACATTACCAAATATTCAAAAATTGAAATGAGCAAAAAAGGGTCATTTCTTACTTTGTCCTTTGAATTATCACTTAAACTGGCTGAGTTTACAGCATCTGACATTTGACCTGCAGACTGGCTGCTTCTAGTAGTGAATGAACTAGCTATGCTGTTTGCTGAAGATCTCAAAATCCTCTTCGGCACTGAGACATCCTCAGCCAACTTCAGTCGCATTTCTTCTTTTTCCAACTTTCATATCCTTTCCGGCAATCTTTTCAGATTCCCCTGCATCTTCGACTAAACCAAGTATCTACACTGATCTTTACTTTCTACTCTAACAGTTTTCTTGTTATCACATACATTTTCAAGTTCATGATTCAGTCTTTTCACTTGTTGGACTTAATTTGAGACATCATTCTCAAGTTTATCAAGTGAAGGCATCTCTGCAATTTCTTGTGTTTCTTCAAGTATTTATCATTATTTCTTACAGAAGGTTTCATCCTGATTGCACTAAGCACCTGTTGATCATAGACTTCAATTACTAGACCTGGATCTTTTCTATTGGTAACAAACTGAGTTCATTAAGTTTTTGTCTAAGGCTCAACTTCATCAACTTTTATCTCTTCTAGATTGTTAACAGCACTTGAGTTAGTTACACTTTGAATATCTCCCCTATATTTATTAGACCCAATTCCATTACTGGTACCAATCAGTAACCGCAGGAATATCTGAGGCTTGAGTATAAGATGTCAAATCCTGTCCTTTCATTCTATGCATTAGTTTTGATTTAATTGTTGACATCTGTTTCATCTTTTCTGATAAAGAACTAATGCTTTTTACAGTTAAAATATCTTTCTTGTCGAATCTAGCATCTGCTGAACCATCTAAAGTATCATTTGAATTTTTTCATTCGCATTACTGATTGAGTGCACACCTCAAAGTAAGGCACATCAGTATTAACTTCATCCGGTTGTTCTTCATTGTTACTGTTCATGCATCTTCAGCTCTCTTTTCATTTCCCTTACTGTATGTATCTTTTAACATTTCAGCTTGTTTGAAACTCTCCTTAATTGCCCGAGATTTAATGCATTCCAACTCATTTTTCAGAGATTCTAAATCTTCCTGGGCCGATTTTCTTCCCTTCTTAACAACCTTACCAAATGTATCTGTTTCTTTGTTTGGGGACTTCAATTTATCACTACAGGCAGGTGCAGTTATATCTTCATCAGTCTTGCCTTTCCTTTTGGCACTAAAAATGAATCCATTCCGAATGTCTCTAGGTCATCAATATCCTGTTCAAGATCAAACACACCAACTTGTCCATGCTTTCTTTTCCTCTTTCTTAAAACCTTCGATCCAGTGACATCCTCTTCACTATCCAATTCTAGCACTGAATCTTTATTCACAGTATTTTTAACATTCCTTCATAATCATTCATTTCATGTTGGATTTCTTCCAACGTTGGCATTTTCACCAGTTCATGAACCGGTTTTATTCCACAGAAAACTTGTCCTCAAGTTATTCCTGATTGCACAAGCCCTGATTGCATGCTTCTGGTAGAGCTGGACATGTTCTTTGGCAAAGCGAACTGAGACTGTACTAATAATTGGCTTGTAAATATATATAACTTTTTGGATGGTCGTTTTTTCACCTTCTGAAATGTGAAAACATTACTTTCGAAATCAGTTATGACGTGACATGCAATGGAGAAAAACCTTGTCCTTGGACCGATTTTTGTGCTGGAACCCCAAAGTAAAATTGCCTTTCCAGTATTTGATAAATGGAAATTAAACACACATGTTAACATATAAGCAAGTAAAGGCCATCGGGAGTGGGTTCAAGCCAATCAGTCACAACGTACCCATGATATCACACCAGTACTGATTTTTCCAGCAAGCGGACTCAAAAGTGACTCGATAAGCTGCAAGCTTTCTTCACAATTTAGCTTAAATAAATTAGTATAAACTAAACTAACTAAAGAAGTCCAGAGTTGACATCAACTCATTTTGTTTCACCATGCTTCGTTTCTAGAAATGGACTTGTCTATTGTTCAATCTGGGTAATATCATTCCGTTAAAAACTGAGTGCAACCTGAAAATTTACTGACTGAATAGCAGAAACACACAAATTTCAACAATGAGATGGTCTAGTCTGAAAGATAGGAACGCTCATTTTTATATTAGAAATTCAGAGGAGAGACTTAGCAGGCCCTGTGCAAACCTTGAGCACTATGCCGCACAAAATTTTTCTGGATTTAATTGTTAACAATCTATAACCGCATCTCAGCAACTGAGATACACTCACCATTGATTTTGTATTCCCTTACTGTGAATGGCATGTCCCAGTATTTGAATATTCTTCCCTGATTATCAGCCAGACGTTTTATAGCTGATGATGACATCACAAAGTCACATTTATTTGGTACTGCCAGCTGCTCTGCGTTGGAATCTTGACTGCAAACCTTTGAAAGAGGAAAATTTCATTAAATCATGTAGAGGCAAATAATCCATTGCATTTTTTGGACACAAAAACGGAAGTTGGGATACATGAAAAGCATTTACTGTAAACTGGGACGAATATTGATCAGCTGTAAACTAGGTAACTTTTGTGTGACGAATATTTCACAGTTTTAGACCAGACAGACTTATTTGCAAATGTTAAATTTGCGAAAGGAGAATTGCTCTAATAGTAAATCTACTTGAAATGAATCTTTCGCAAGATTCTTAAATTAAGGAACTGGGAAAGAGCAAAAATAGCAAAGAATTAAATCATTTTGAATATTCAAATATACTCAATTTTAAGTGATGGAATTTTCTAACTTTTTGCTACTCTTTACACATTTTCATTGCAATATAGCTGAGTTTTAGATTTGACCATCATGTCACTGTAATGCATAATTTAAACATGTGTTGACCGCTGCGCCTTTTTGTAACACTTTCCTTGCATATCTAATTTAAGAAACAATTTTAGGACTCCTTCTTACCACTTTATTCCATACATATGTTCCTGAATAAACACCTTTGACAATGGGGCAAATATCATTGATTTTCTTGAAGCTTGTTGATACACATGGCTGTGGCATTCCAGGTAACACTGACGGCAGCACTAGTTTACTAACACTCCCCTATAATACATATACAGTCATGTACATTGTTTCAAAATATCAAAACTTTTGATTCAGAAGTTATAATTATAATAGGAGTAAAATTTCAGTAATTAATGTCGTTAAAATCATGATGGCAAGTTTGAACATTAATGTCACTTACCAACAAAATGCCTAAGAGGGATATCACCACTTAACATTAACTTGTATGCAGATGTGTATATTCTACATTCTTGAGCAGATGTATATATTCTACATTCTTGAGTAGATGTGTATATTCTACATTCTTGAGCAGTTGTGCATATTCTACATTCTTGAGCAGATGTATATATTCTACATTCTTGAAAAGATGTGTATACTCTACATTCTTGAGAAGATGTGTATATTCTACATTCTTGAGCAGATGTGTATATATATTCTTGAGCAAATGTGTATATTTTACATTTTTCAAAATGTATATATTCTACATTCTTGAGCAGTTGTGTATATTCTACATTCTTGAGCAGATGTGTATATTCTACATTCTTTAAAAAAATGTTTCAGAGTTACATCAGGACCTAAAGAACAAAACTGAAGCAGAGTATAGGGCACGTAGGAAAAATGTTTCATTTTTAAAAATTACTTTGTACATAAACTAAACTGAGCACTGTTTTTCTCCATATTGAAAAATGGCTGATTAAGCTCTTAACTCCAAAACAAATCTTACTGTAGGGTTTAGTAAATGAAGTATACAGAGTTACTAGAAGTGCAATACTCATTTGTTTTGGCCTTTAAAAGCTTTGTGTACACTTACCAGTTCCAGCAATGGTCTGACATACTGTAGTGTTGGAGGACTGTCCGGTACTGTGTCAGTTAGCACAATCTTCTTGACAGTGTTATAGAATCTAGGATACTTAAAACACTCCTTCTTTTTGACAAGGTATCTGGCCTAAACAAAAAATTATAATTTGTACATCATGTGGTAACGGTAAAAGACTTTTAAATTGAATTTCATGAAAACTTGATTTTGCATCTTCCCCTAGATCTTGCTTTTTATCTTAACTAATTTTGTCTACAGATAGACATCAAGGGGCAGTAACTCAATGAAAAGATATTGAAGCCTGACATGCTGACTATTGTAAATTGGGTAATTTTGTCAGACAGACTTGTTTTTAAATTAGTGAAGTGGAAATTCATGAAAATAGCAAAACTTGAATCATTGTGAATTAATATAATAAATCTATGTAAATTGAATTTAATGCGAGAGTTGTAAATTAGCGAAGTGGACAATTCACAAAAATAGTGAAAATTAAATAATCACAAAAATGACCCAATTTACATTATACGCACAACTAAGCTTGGTACATTGTACTAAGTACTATGATCCAGTTTCATTGAATTCTAGATAGTACATTGTTATTGATGAGAAATACACCAAACAAATTTTGTCTACAAAGGGATAGACAGATGGATGGATGGATGAGCATAGTCCATCAAGGAAAGTCAAGCATTTCAAATCTTTTAACAGACACCACTGGCTGAAATAACCACAAGCAGTCTTTGTGATAGCAATCTGATTAAAATCATCTCCTCAAACACACTACACTTACTTCAGGAAGATTGTGCACTTAAGTCAAAATATGTAGACGGATTCTTAAAAGTTTACACGCTCTGATTATAGTCAACCATTTTTATGGATGGTTCTTTTTAGATCATCTTAAAACACTTGGTGGTCATCTAGCACAAATCTTCTATATCCATGAGTTACATGTAGCTTAAGCTAAAATGGATTAAGTAAAGCAGAAAGTACGTACTGTGACATATTTCTCAACCTCAGGATGGATGTACTCATAATCCTTCTTACAGGTATGGGATATACTTTTCAAATAATTCTGGAACAATTCTTGTTCCTTGCTTACAGTGACTTTCATCTCCTGTAATACAATCAATATATTTTACAAGATAATTTTTAAAACACATTTAAATAATCCCCTAATGGGTGTCAGTGTCTAGAGGTAGGGGTGTTCTCTTTACAACCCAGAAAAAAAAGGTTCAATCCCTGGTCAGGCAGCACATGGTGTGTTCTTGGGTACATGACACCATATATGCCTCAGTCTATCAAATCGTAAATGTGTAACAATTCTTGAAATTATCCCAATTGAAAGAAAGACAAGTGCATTTTTAGAAAGTAAAGTCTGGTTAAAAGGAAAATCACACCCCCCATCCCCTTATATTTACATAAATGTCCCCTGAGACTTTAAAGCAAATGTGCAGACAGATATACAGAGAACCTTACAAGATATTTCTTGAAGTTTTCATCATGTATTTCAGCACTGTTAGAATTCACATTTCCAAAGCGTCGCACAAGGTCAATGTAGAGTTTCTGTTCTTGGCACGTTAACTTTGATCTTCTATTCCTTGGTCTCTTCTTGAAGACATCTGGGAAGTATTTCTCTGCCGTCCTGGAAGTCAACAAGTAAATGGTTCATTCAAGGTATAAATATTCATTAAAAGCCTATTAATGTTTCTCCAACCATCTGGCTAAATTCTTAATTAATATGACTGCCACATAATATTTCAAAATAATTCCTTACATATAATGAATATTTATCTCCAGGAACATCATGGTTATCATAATTATTGTACTATCCTTTTGCAATAATCAAAGCACTGAAAGTGCCAACAGCATGCACTGTGATTTACTGAGACACAGTTGAGTTTAAATATTTTCAATGAAGTGAAACTATTTTTGAAAACCTTCATAAAAATTTGCTATTTGCTTGTAAATGTTATGTACATGTACACACATTTCTGCCAAAAAAATCATGACATATTATCACACTACTTCAAAACTAAATACCTGTCTTTTAAGTTGAAGAACATCTTGTCTTGAACAAGTAGCTGTTTTTGTGCTTTTCTAGCCTCCTCATCTTGTACTTCCTCAGCCTCTTTTCTAAATTCCTCAGACTTCTCAGCACCTAACACTTCACTGCTCAACTGTTCTGGTTCCATCTGTCTTGCAATCTTTATACTGTCTGACCTAGTTCTTTTGAAGTTTGTTTGACCTCTAGTTTCATTATCTCCGAGTTGTTCTTCATTGGCAGTGATTGTGTGTTCTTTCTCTACAGACTCAGTCTGCAGCTCTTCATCAGAGCCTTCTTTGTAGAAAGAAAAAGGTCTTACAAATTCAGTGTCTACATCTTTACTGTCTACAACACTTGCAGTGAATTCCTGCATTTCTAATCCAGCTTCCTCAGTTACATATTTGTCATTCACATTAGATATTGTCATTTCCTTTTGTTCAGTTGTATTATTTCTACCCTGAATTTCTAATAGTTCACTGTTGGCACCGGTGTCCCATGTCTTTGCACAAATACCTTCAGTGTCATCTACATGAACGTTAGCACCTACATGTACTACTGGTTGTGAAGCGTAACCTATTTTTCCTGTACCTTCTGCTAAATTGGTGCCTAAGTGTTGTTGATGCTGGTCTGATTTTTCAAACGATCCAACCGTCTCTATTTTCTGAATGTTAGAAACATTAACGAGAGATTGCTGGGTAGGTGAATCCCTCTTTACTTCTGATGGTTCCTTATCAGCTGTTACAGTATCAGATTCTGTTTTTATGGAGAACTGACTACATCTGGTACCAATGTCTATCTTCTGATGACCTTTGCTTTCAACCTTTGGTGTGGTCAGGAAAAAGGGACCAGTCAATTTCGAAGAGAGGCTAAGCCCCAACTTACTAAGTCTTTCTTCCATTCTGGACTCATGTGTGTCCTGTCCAATCCACTTTTTAAATGTTTCCTCTGTGAAGAAAGTTTTGATTCCATTTTTTGGCTGTGTACTCCTACAAAGAAATGACTGCCGGCTTAATCAGATGACTGTTGGGGTCTCTTATTCATTACTGCTTATCTCATAAAATGTATAACAATCATGTTAGAATCACATACTTTATGATCATTAAACAGATATTTTAGAGCATAAACTGTATAAACATTTCATAAACATTTGCCTAGTCATTTGAAAATCGAGGAATGTAATTATAGTTCCTAGTCAATTATTAAACATGTGCATGCAATCTAAATTTGGAATAAAATTTTAAAATATTTATGTTCAACACAGCGGGCAGTGTACCTATCCCATTTTCAGAGAAATGACAGTTCTAGACCCCCATACATCATGTACATTGTACCTACCCTACAATGTCTTGTGTTAGTGTATGAAACTACTGAATTGTGAATTTGAAGTGGGCTTGCATATTTTGTGCATGTGTATATATGTGCAGAAAATGACACAAGCAAGTTAAAAGTAGTTATCAAATAAAACTTACTAATATCGAAAGCCAAATTCACTGAATTCAGTTTTCAATGTTTGTATGTAAAAATCATAACAGAATTTTGAAAACAACAAATTTCTAAGCAGTAATTTAAACACATTTAGTCAGGTAGTCAAGGTGCACTCACTTTATGTAAAACCCAACAAAATACACTGGTAAATCCTCCACTGTTTTAGTTTTACAAAATTTTGACAGTTAGAATTGCCAGTCACAAATACATAAACAATCATTTTGACTAGATGAAAGCACTGTATCTGAGCTGTTGACTTAGCTTTAGTCTAGAAGTCAATATTCCAAAACACTGACCTATATACATATGGATTGGCAACTCTTGTATTTTCCTATACAAGACATTTAGTTCTTGTGAGTGGCAAGATTTTCTCAATTATGAACAATCAGCTTCTGATCGGCAGCCATGTTGAACAAAAAAATTTCCTCCATATTTATTTATTCAGGGTTCGTATTTTCTTTCTTTATAATGTAATATTTGTCGTATTCAAACCTGAAGAATCTTTTTCCTAATGAGATCATGACAAACAAGAAGAACTGTCCGTAAGACAGCATGCTTGACTCTACTCAGTACTGGCCAATAAAACAAAACTTTTATCAGTAAATAGCAAAACAAAATTCTGTTGACTCTATTTTATAAGTATGCAGAAGAAAACTGTAGTCATCAAAAAAAGTCCTAAGTTATCTATAGCAGTCAGGGGTGTAACTTGTGTTATTTTAGATAACTTCTACAAGTTATATTTTTCTTTTATTCATCACTCACCTAATCACTTCTTTAAGCTATTTTTCAGTCATGATCACTAATTCTTATTCAAGTTATTTTCGACCAAACAGTACAAAGATTTAACATCATTTTTTCACAAGGATACAAATTTTCTGGGGAGTAACACATTTTTTTCTATTTCTTTGATCATTGAACTTCAAGATTATGAAATAAAATATGTTACACCATGACATAACCTTCTTACGCAAGGGCTTTGAAGTAGGACATTTTTCAGGTCATTTGTTAGACAATTTTGGCAATAAATCCATTATGTCTAATTGAAAAGTCATTACTGTCAGCTATAAAGAAAGAACCTGCATTTCTTTCTCTTATCTAAAGGTATTTGCAGAGGTAATCTGCTAGTAATGAAGAAATTCAAGAAAAACTGAAATGTTGATATGTAACCTGTAGGTACGTTATTTTCAGATATTCCAATTATTTAACTTTCAAACTTTCTTTCAGCAAAGGGAAGTAATTTTATTAACAAAATGTTTCAAATATCACTTACAGAAGTTATTTTCAAAATAACTTATACAAGTTACACCCCTGACTGTATAGTAAATTAATTGTTTGATACCCTTGACCACTATTGCTAAGTTTCAAATAACTCCTATAAGTGGTTTACTGAAGTATAAAATGATTGTCCAAAACATTAACCAAACTTTCTAAGTTCAACAAGGGCCATAATTTATACTAAACTCAGTCAGGATTTGTCTAACATGATTGTTTGATACCTTTAAAGACTATATCAAAGTTTTAAATCAATCCCATGAGTGGTTACTGAGATATGTGCATGATAGTACCTTGCATGCAAAACTTTAACAAAATTTTCTAAGACAAACAAAGGCCTAGTTTGTAATTAATTCATACAAGAGTTACCCAACTTGTTGTTCTGGCAGTCCTTGAAGACTTTAATGAAGTTTCAAATCAATCCCATAAGTGATTACTGAAATATGTGTTTTATCATGTTTATAGTACCTTGCATGCAAAACTTTAACCAAAATTTCTAAGTCCAACAAGGGCCATAATTTGTAAATAGGGCCACATTTAAATAAGTCTTTGTTTGCTGTCTCCCAACCCTACTTTTTGAAGATGGGTAGGTAGGTAAGCAATTTATTTTTTTTATTTGAAAAAAAAAAACAACTTACAGTACTTTATGTGATGGTTTCTTACAGAATACTTCTTATGTAAAAATAATACAAATCTGTATATAATGAATAAAGGAATAAAAATTAAACATACAATTTTAAACTATCATCTTCATTTGTCTCATCCTCAAATTTCCACGTCGACATGATGAAAAAACTAAAAATAAAAATTGACTGGCGTGGTCAAATAAAAATATTTGGAGCGCAGCATTTTTAGCGGGTCAGTCGGGAGACAGCAAACAAATATATTTTTAATTTTGGCCTAGTTCAGTCAAGAGTAATCTTACTTGATTGCTGGAGACCCCTGAACATTCTGAAGATGTTTCAAATCAATTTTAGTAACGGTATTACTTAGATATATGCCTGATAGTAGCTTACACATAAAACTTTAACCAAATTCAGCTTGCATGCAAAACTTTAACCAAACTTTCTAAGTTCAACAAGGGCCATAATTTATAATAAATTCAGTCAGGAGTTATCTAACCTGATTTTTTGATACCTTATAGTATAAAGACTATATTTAAGTTTTAAATCCCATGAGTGGTTACTGAGATATGTGCATGATATCATCTTGCATGCGAAACTTTGACCAAATTTTCTAAGTCAAACAAGGGCCATAATTTGAATGAAATTCAAACAAGAGCTATCTAACTTGACACTCTGACACCCCTGAAGACTTCCATGAAGTTTCATGTCAATCCAATAGTGGTTACTGAGACACATCTATGATAGTACCTTGCATGCAAAACTTTAACCAAAGCTACAACACGGACAACGATGCACAAGTGACTGTAACAGCTCTCCATATTCTTTGATAAGTTGAGCTAAAAATGGCCAATAATCGCCGATATCAAGCAAAGGATTATGGGTACTTCATCATGTATTATCTTTTAATATTTTTTTGGAATGTATACAAAGTATATACATGATATAGGTCTGTGCCTAAAATAGATTGTAAAAAACGTAAAACAAAAATGCAAATTTGTGAATACCACCTTCAACATGTTTGATTAAGTCAACAGCTAATGAACATATAGTTTGTTTTTTATCGTTGCCAGTGGTACAGATACTACCTCTGGCAGAATTGGTTAGAGTAACGAGCTTTTTTCCATGAAAGATAAAAAGCGTTACACAAATCTTTGAACATTGGTAATGCCCTTGTCAAAGTAGCAGTGGAGTACCGCCCATTTGCGCATACTCTGTACAGAGTGAGGCAATTACTGAAGATGATGATGATTTGTAGTATAGAGAAGTCATTGAGTAAACTTTGCATTCATGTATATTTTTTTTCACAAGACACTTTATACATACAGTATTACAGTACCTATTGGTCGTTGTGAAAGGGTGTTGTCAAAAACAACCTGATAGAAGGCCCAGTTTAGGAAACCAATACTGGGCAGTGCTTCATAGCTACTTTGACCAGTTTGACAGGCGCGTCGGCAATGTTCAAAGGTCTGTACATTGCTTTTGATCTTATATGTGAACCTCCTCATTCTATTCAATTATGCAATAGGTAGTAGCAGGTTCTGAATAATCCATGTGACAAATGCCCCCTGAAGGTTTTTTGGGATACACTGTAGCAGATACAGGTCTCATGAATCTGAAAGACCATTACTGATTAATTGACATTATAGATGTAAGAGAGTAGGATTGAACTTGCAATCCCCGGATTATCAGTCCAGTGCGTTAACTTATAGACCAATGCTCCGCTCCAAGTATTCATAGCTGATGTTTTCCTACTCTATATGAAAACTTTCTGTACGAACTAACTGGGTACGACTAGACTGAAGTACGAGTTTACTTGATACCGGTAAAGTAAACAGATAATCAATATCTAATCTTTTAAGGATTTTACATTTTTTAGCAAGTCTCCTGTCTTGTCTTTGTTTATTTCCAAGTTGAATGGCTGCTGGCAATTACTTTCTGATCATGCTTGCCCAGACTGCAGATGTTGAGTATCCAGAAATGTTAATCCGAAATCTGCAAAAACGCCTAAAATACGATTCAACATAGTAGCAAAAAGGACTTCTCTTTTGCAAAAAGGGAATTAGTTACTTTTTGCCAGAAAGGACAGTTGATTTGCGAAAAGGGTCTAAATCGGACATCATTAAAGGTCCATTACTAAGACCAAATCGAATTTTCTTTTAAATCTGGAATTGTAACGGACGTCTTCTCAGAAGGAAAATATGACATACTGCATTGAATGTGACCATATTGTGTTGGACATTTGAGTTTAACAAAAGAATTAATAACTTATATTTTGCATTTTCAAAAACGAAAGAAGGTTTTCCAGTTTTCAAATATCTTTGTGATTTTCTAGAAACCCTACAGCTAGAGGTTGTAAATAGGTTGTACAGTATAGGAATAAGCATGCATATTTTTTATTCTAGTTGAAAGGATTTCACTTCCAATGATATGCAACGTAAATTAGTTCTGACTCTTTACAACATGCAATAAAGCGAAAGTAGGACAACAAGAGCTCTCAGGCCACTCTAAGGAAATACAAAAACATTCACTCGTTTTTCTGCAGCAGTATTTCAAACAGGGAAATACTCCACGGCTATTGTAAAGTTTTAGAAGCCAGTTTCAAACTGCTTTTCCCTGTATTCAATATGGTCTTAGTAATGGACCTTTAAAATATTACAATTATTCGACTCTAAGAGTTATGTTCAAAAATGTTTTCGTATGCAAACTTGAATCTATCATTATGGAAATATAAAAATAACTATTATACATGAAAGTATTGTGTGCTCAGTGGTCAATATCTCGAGTAGGAGCCGTCGTGGCGCGGTGGTAGCGCGTTCGCCTCGGGATCGAAGGGTCCCGGGTTCCATCCCTACCATAGCCATGTCGGTAGTGTCCTTAGGCAAGACACAAATGATTCCACGTTGTCTCTCTCTGTTCGAGGTTGATTCCATCTGGAATGGGTTTTGAGAGCGTTAAAATCTAAATTGTAAAAACTTGTTTCGCAATCGAGAACAAATAAATTAAAGTTTAAAAACAACTTAGATAAAGAGATATAAATAAAGAAGCCTTATTTAACGTCGCTTATACATTTGTAAGCAACAGACATCTATTATGCGGCAAACAGGCTATACAGAAACAACCTTTTCCCAGAAGCAGGAAGTTTCTCTATCTTCCGGACACTACCCTTTTAATGCTGAGCGCTAAACAATGGAACTATCAATACCATTTTCACGTCTTTGGTATGACACGGCCAGGTATCGAACCCTCGGACTCCCACAGACTAATCGGACGCTTTAACTACTAGGCTGTCGAGGCGGTACTGTCACATATACCTCCGTGTATCCAGCTGTAAACGAGTTGCTCTGTATGTATAAGTACGTGTCTGTTTTTCTTTATGATAAGCGATTGGACTAGAGCTTGAGGGCGACCAATTTAAGGTGAAAAACTTACATAGCAATCGAATTATAAAAAGTAATGTAAAGATATTAAAAGATTATTTAGCATTTCATTAAAATGTCCAAGGTATCGAAACACATAGTTATCACAGGGAACATTAATATAAACAAAACTAAGCAGTTTGAGAGCATGGATTAGATTCACATTCACTCAAACAGTCTAAAACACAACATCACGTTACATAGGTTTCTTAACAAACTTCCTATGAAGTCTGGTTAGTCTGGTAAGAATGTTTCATTTTATATGTTTATATTAAGGCTGCATTTAATAATTGGTCTAAAAGTGACAACCCAATATGACGAAATGCAACATCGACCTTTCTCCAATTGCCAGTTATTTACAAAACTAGTTTCAACGCGATTCCGCATTATGTTATCGAGTTATCAGGCGCAATATGTTTTTCAAATTAAGTTCTGACGACATTGACACTAAGTTCTTAATCACGCTAGACTGTTTTTAATAACAGTGGGATGAGAAATGACCACTGCGACCAAAAGTACAATGCCAACTTTAGTCTATAGATAACCTTTTTTTGTCAAAATGTATAATTCCAAACTAAAGTTCTTGATTAGATACTTCTTTAGTGTCTGTAGTATTGACATTTACCTTTATTCTGCTGCTTAAAATACAAAACTAGCTTTATATCATAGTTGAAGTAGAAAACTTCAATGCAAACCGAATGCTTTGGACAAATACATTTTCTATAGTTTAAGTGACGTTGATCTTGACGGAAGTGGCTTCAAATGAAAGCACAACTTTCTTTTCCTCGTTAACTACGTACTTCGTTTATCATTTCTAATGGAAATAATTTTCTAATTTTGTACCAAGCTAGGTTTCCATATATGCATGTTATACAAGTACATTTTTGACAGTAAATTAATCTGAACTGATTGTTTTATTTAAGAGCATACTACTACTTAATTTTTGACACACCCGCCATTTTAAAAGAGACATATGTTCACCTGATTACGGTCATTAGGATTTTTTTAAAAACTCGATTAACATTAATATTTGCGTCATTAAAATGTGGTTTTGATGTTCTTTTCCTACAAAAATATAATATTAACATAAACGAAGACAAACTTCTGAAAAAATGTTTGCAAACAATTGTTATAGTATGAAAGACAGTTCGTACACTTAAGGCACATTGCGCTTTTTTGTCGAAGGCACTTAGATAGTTGTTTTTTTTTTATCCGACTACGTATTTTTGTCTGCCTTCATGTTAGTGTTACGCTCCAACTGAATATAGCCTGGCATCGTTAGCAGAAAGGGTGATGTTTCTGTGCTTGTCTGTTAGGATATTTTGTAAGTTAGTGACGTTTAGATGGTAAATGATCTACAATCAACTTAAAGTTTGGGTTAATTTGACGTTTTGTGCATGCGTACCGAAAGTTACAGGGTAAGTAGGGCTATAATCGTTTAAACGGGACCTCATGTAGAAAATATTCAGTAGTTTCTCTGGTAATGCATTTTTCAAGCAATTTCTTTCTAATAGAGTTGGTTAAGTTAATTCTGTTTGGTATAATGATAATATCCGTATAAAATCAGTTTGAATCGTTCACGTGTACATTGACTCACTTTCTGGGTGAAAAGGTTTCTAAAAAATCCATGTACAATTTTCCATGGAATATTTGCCGCATTTAGTAAGAAACACGCTGAAAGGAAGCTATATTAGTTCATTCTGAAAATACTCTTTATATGAAACTCAGAACGACTAGCACGCACATCAGACTACAATTTAACTGTTTATTATTGTATTATAACTGATTACACTTTGACAGAACTAATGATGATAATCATGATAATATGAAATAATAAATTTTACATTTAGAAAGGTCAGTATTCACAGATTTTGATTTTCGAACTAGTTAATGGATCAAGAATAGAAAACTTCTTCTATATTTATTAAGACATTTTGACTGCAATTTCGTTACATAATGACATCTATTCTGTATTAAAAACAGTTTAAAATCTTAAAATCACTGTAACCTCTCACTGATTGAGGGTTATGGGTTCGAGCCCTGCTACCGACCATGTCTCTTTGTGTGAGAAAGCTGGCAGTTTCTTACGGAGTATGATAGTCTAGTGCTGATCCTTCCCAGGAACGATGGTTAGGTAAACTGCCCGCCTGTAAACAACTGCAATACTGTTGAAAACGGACGTTCAACCCCAAACAAACAATCATAACTACAATCAATATCATATTTCTACGTTCTGAAAAACTATTTTATACAGAGCAAAAACTACCAAATATATTGATACCACGTGGACTGAAAACGTTCTATTAATTTGCTCACTGACGCCAATGGATTCTTAAGCCCAAGTCTTTGTAAATATGTTAATTTTTACTTCCATGTTTATGTTAATTGCATACAGAGAGATTGTAAACAAATTTTGAATCTTTGTAATCGTCTGCTTTTCAGTTACGTCACCAGACGTTCATTTTTAGCAGGTTCATTGAAACTGTAGTATTCAACATTACCAGTGTTTTTCTCACTTTGAAGAGATGGGGTCGAGCAGGGGTTGGTACCTATAGGACGAAAATACGCGCGTACATGATTAAATGATAAATAACACCAATCATTTTGCTTTACTGTAGTAGAAACACTCATTCAAATATTAAACGTAACAACGATTACTAAATGATTTGCTTTTACAAAGCGACAATTTTGTTATAAAGAGATTGATGATGCCGAATTTCGTTGAATATTTCGTTAAACACGGTCTAACTTTCGAAAATGTTGAAAGTAACAATGATAACAATGATCATACCATTATGTCATGTAGAGTATTATACGTACTTATGCGCGAACATGATTATGCAACGAACGAGATATCAAACATTTTAAATTAATCAATTTTCCATTTTTTTCTCCACTGTTCGTCGTTATATTTTGTAAAATTTTGCAACCATGGGTTTAATTAATAGTTTTTAATGGAACGCTCGTTGCGTGCGTTTGAGACGCATGTGTGTGCATAATTTTTCATACATCTACTTAAAGTTACATTTCAAAGATAAACTAACATGTTTCTCTATTGCTCTGACCATCACCGCTTGCTCCAATATTACCTTCAGCTCTGCGAAAAAAGTGTTTTCTCAAATTCTCCACACGTTTAACTGGCCTTCTCGCCTGGCTCCATTGTCACCTGCTTCAGGTACAACGTCGCATATATATTACACAGACGCTTCAATATAATTAATTAATTATGTAAAATATGGGTATTACTATCTGTTTTTATTTGTTCCATACTAGTAATGATTATTCTACATTTGGGTATCAAAGGATGGCTCATCTTTGTCTAAGCGGACCTTGAGGTCAGGCGACGTTATCATTATTCTTCATGTCCGATCTTTACTTTGTTGCAATTTTGTGAAAAATAATGCGCGAAGACCCCCCTTTTTAATTGTTTTATGTTATTTGTAAGGATCTACGCTTAATCACAGTATGAGTCATTAGTTGGTTGAATCACGTACCGTTGACCAAAACTAACCTTAAAGTGAGTTGGGGGTCACAATATTGGGTGAAAAAATGGGCGGATTTTCAGTATTAAACGTTTCGCGGTTGAAATAATGACGGCAAAAACATCTAAAATTTTATATATGCGTATTTTGCAGTTAAAGAGCTAGCATATGATATTTTTGAAATTACAATAAGGGCATAATTTGAACCAATGATGCATGTAAACGTTGATTGTACACCATTGATATTCGACGTCGCGTTGCTAGGAAACGAAGTGAAAAATATAAAAAAACTTAAACGAATTAAATACGAACAACATGTTAGAGTACCATTATGCTAAGTTTCATAACAATCGGAGAAAACTCGTTTTTTTACGTCTGACGTCGGAGAAAAGTCGCATACTACCTTAACTGACTACTTCAATGATTTCAAAACCTCCCATTTTCTTATCCCCTTTGTTTTTCAAATACTGTATGTGAAATATAATAGACTGAAGTTACATTATCCTATCCTTCAAATTAGTTATACAATGTATTGTATTATGGTCAAGGATGCTGCTGAAAACACAGTAAATGCTTCAAAACTTTTATAGAGTTCATTATCTTGCGAAAGATAAAAAGTATAATATGAAAAATAGAAAGGTCGGATGAGAGTGGATGTTCATTTTTTGACTAGGATTGTCAAAAAAAACAAACTTTCACATACTTTCTCAATGAGAATGAAACTGCTTTTGGCAGTATATAGTCTTTTAGGAATATAAATAAGTGATTATTGTCTTTCTAAAAACTATGATGGCCACTTTGAAGGGTAAAAGGGAAATACATGCATCACTTTAAAGCATTTAAATCAAAAGGCAATGAGAAATCTATGAATACATGTACTGCAGCCAACTATCCAGACTAAGTCCTATTTAGTTTTCGGAGACTCTCAATTCTGCAAATCGTTGCCGATCCAGTAGATTAAACATGAAATCTTCAGCTGAGTGTAGAATCTGTCGCAAGGCCAGCAAGGTCAGGATGTTTATGTTTAGATCAAGCTTTAACTCCATCTCGTAGTTCTTTACCGGCAGTACATTTGATCGAGGTAGTCCCAGAAGTTGTGACGCCTTTTCAATGTGCTCTTCTACTTCCCAGCTCTTGTACGTGAAAGAAACATCGTCTTGAACATCTTTACACAACTTGTCTATTTTTGTCAGAATAACAAGTTGTGGTATTCCTGAAACAGTTTATACTGGATGCACCCCTTTAAAATATTAATTCTCCAAGGACGTCATTATTGGTGGTATCGTGCCTATCAATAAGAACGTCCTTTGCAACTTTTAATAAAAATTATAATATATTCATGATGACAATACGTGTATCATAATTTATAAGCAAAAGGCCCAAAAGGGCCAGTATCGCTCTACTGGTCTGTCTGACTGGATTGTTCGGAGTAAGTCTTGTGAAAATCTTTTGCAATGTTCCCAAGGAAAAGCTAACAGAGTTCAGTGTGACATTGACCCACTGACCCCAAAAAACAGTAGGGATCATCTACTATATGACCAATCATCCTATGACGTTTGAAGACTGTGGGTGATGTAGATCTCAATATATTGAGTGGAAAAGATTTCAAAGTTCGGGTCACTGTGACCTTGACCTTTGACCCACTGACCCCAAAAACGATAGTAATCATCTACTCAGTAAAACCAATCATCCTATGAAGTTTGAAGACTGTGGGTCAGATAGATCTCAGGGGAAAATATTTTCAAAGTTCGGGTCACTGTGACCTTGACCTTTCACCCACTAACAAAAATATCGGTAGGGATCATCTACATGTTACAGGTTACCTTCTGAGCAAGTTTGATAAAAGTTGAAAGAAAACTGTGACCAGTAGAGCGTTATCAAGGAAAATCTAACGGAAGTCACTTTGACCTTAACTTTTGACCCACTGACCCCAAAATCAATAGGGATCATCTACATGTTGCAAAAAACCTTATGAGTAAGTTTGATGATAGTTGAATGAAAACTGTGACATGTAGAGCGTCATCAAGGAAAATCTAACGCAGGCCACTGTGACCTTGACCTTTGACCCCAAAATCAATAGGGAACATCTACATGTTACAGGAAACCTTCTGAGCAAGTTTGATGAAAGTTGAAAGAAAACTGTGACCTGTAGAGTGGTATCAAGGTTTTCATATCGGAGGTTACTGTGACCTTGACCTTTTACTCACTGACCCCAAAAACAATGGGGATCATCTACAAGTTGCAGGGATCCTTATCAGCAAGTTTCATCAAAGTCAAATGAATATTGCGACCTGTAGAGCGTTATCAAGGAAAAGTTTACAGACAGACGGACGGACGGACGACGGACAAACCACCATGTCTTAAGCTCCGCTAGACTTCGTCCAGTAGAGCTAAAAATCAAAACACATTAAGGAGCCGAACGTCTCATTTACAATGTAGTCTTTTGCTTCAACAGGACAATCAACAACTGCAATTAAAGCGAAATTCGTGTGTGTTCAATTAATTGGTCATGACCAACAACCTACCAAGTTTGGGAAACCTATGCCAAATCATTTTCTAGTTATTAGAACCGATCGTGAGCGACATGTGCACACCAATGCACCCCTCCATCTTCGATGGGGACAGGGAGCATAATTAAAATATATTGTACAAACCTTTTAAATGATTTTTAATGTGCCTACAGATAATTTGGCCCATACATACTATATATTGTGTTTGTAAGGCGTTTATCATACACAGAAAAAGCAAAATACTAGAGTGATTATGACTATTGCTACCATTACATTTAATAACAAAATTACAGATAATTACAGAGAAAATTTGCAGTGCCCCCTCCCTAACTGTTAAACAGAATTCTGGCGAAATTTAGCGAGTTGCTGATACTTATAGTATATCGAAAAATGCTGCAACGAATCATAATAATAAATCAATGGTTCTATCAAAACACAACACCAAGAAACAACACTTTTCTGGTACTTTTTTCTAAGAAAAACATATTGTGTTGACAATGTTTTAAAGTAGCTTTACCTCTCTTGTTCATTAAACCCTGGAAATTCTTCATTTTTTCTATGACTTCGGAAGACAGTACATCCAGTGTTGTGGCATCCAGCACAAATACAACACAGTGTATAGTATTTTGTGAAGTAGGTTCAGCTTCGAAGCCTTCAGTTTTTGGTGACAAAGGTGATTTTGAATTAAACTGAAACAAAATTTTCCAATAATTAACAAAACGTTTGCGACCGATCTAACAGTCTAATTTACCGACACTTTATATTTCGCGCTGGCCATGGTATGTCATTGGATATGACCATCGGTCCATCGCTTAAAACGTTTCGACATCGTGCCACATTACCATCATTTTGTATATTGCTATAATTAACTTCATCACCCGTATTTGGATTTAACTAAGTATATATACTGAACAAAATAAGTAACTTCCGCTGTGTTTAAGTGCAGTTGTACGTAAATATGAAAAGATGGGTTAAATTATTTTTACATGTATTCCAAGAGTATTAATACACATTAATACCGGGTATGGCCACCTTGAGCATCGAGTACTGCCTGGCATCGTTGGGGCATAGAACCGACAAGTGTGTTGATTTCAGCCTCTAAAATGTTGTTCCACCCCTGGATTAAGGCTTGTGTAAGTTCATTGATGTTCGACGGTGGAACAGGGTTATGTCTTACACGCTGGTCCAAATTATACCACAGGTGTTCGAACCCTGCTTTTTTTGATGATTAGAAAATCTTGACTCGTCGGAGAAGAGAACGCTATTCCATTGTTGCCTTATCCAGTGATGATGTGTACGTGCCCACACGTAACACTATTTACGCGGTGACGTCGCGTCAATACACAGCCAACGTAAGGACGACGTCCACGTAGACCACCCTCGCGCAGATGATTGCGTACAGTTTGGGCAGATATTCGGTTGTTATGTGTACCAGGGGTATAAGCAGAAGTGGCAGTTTGAAAACGATTGCATAGGTGTGTGTTCATGATATAGCGGTCTTGACCAGGCGCTGTGACCCGCGGACGTCCACTACTCGCTGTGACCCACGGACGTCCACTACGTGGTAAATCGTCCGTACGCCCTGTTGCTTGAATACGTTGCCTAAGGTTTCGAATATAACGGCTAGAACTGCTAACGACCCTAGCAACCTAATTTGTCGCCATACCAGCATTTAGCATGCCGATGGCACGTTCATCCAAATTCGGTGGAATTTTTGACATATCAAAAAGAAAGAAAACTTAATGAAAAAAAGGTTTTTTCAACGTATTTTTCGTATTGACAACAAAGTCTATAAAACCAGACTACAATCCAATTAAAATTGGTTTTATTTGACACATAATCGTCCTTTTATAACATTAAAAACATATGTATAGAAATCGGTAGTTTCTTTTTTTGTTCAGTATATGTAATTTTGCCCATGTCCACTGACTATGCTACTAACTAAGGCGAACACAGTTCATTTACTCATTGATTAAAGCCATATTTGAATGGCAAAAAGTGGCTGGTGTTTTTGATATCGGTTACAGTATCCAACAATACGAAAAATGTACATTGTATACGGACAATTTAACTGAACATTAACACATTCACAAATAGTAGTGGCCCTAATATAAATACATTGTTTTTGTATTGATAAATCAATAAACCAATATCATATGATGTCATAATCCAGGCGAAACTGTCTAAGCAATACAAATAAAATTTCAAATTCAAATTTTGGTCAAGTTGACCGGCAATTATTTATTACCTGATAGAAGTTGGGTATGTTACCATCTAGAAGGTAACTACATTCGTCAACGTCCAGACCTGCAGAATTTTCTAGACCTGGTGTATCGCACAGCAAGAAGTTGAGTACTGTCTCACTATCAGTCCTAACTGTGTATGGTATGTACTGCAATTTATAACGAACTATATATATTTTCAAGATTGTTAAAGACAGTAGAAACTTGGAAAACGATGAAAACCTGTACAAATCTGTTTTGTTTTTACTATTCAAGTCAAATATACAAATCCGGTTATGTTGGTAGGTGTACTTTAATTTCTATCTGTCAACAACAAGAACAACTCGGTGATTCCAATGTTTCCGACCATGTTTCAATTTATTTGTTAGCGTCTTATGTACTGTTCTTAGCCAAAATTCAGTATGGCTATTTTAAAGGGTAATTTAAACTTGGAATGATAAGTCATGCTTCGTGAGATATTGCTTGGAATTTTTATAAAAAAATGACCAGAGAGAATTTTTGGATATATTCGAGTAAACATGACGCTACTATGAAAAAACAAAGTTTTGACAAGTACCCCTGTTGTGATACTCTGTTCCGCACTTCCACTACACGCCCTCTTTGTTATCCGACCGCGAAATATCGAATCTATTGTATTGTAGAGACTCGATTTTCCAGCACCTACTGGACCAATCATTGCAATCTTTGCCTCACAAATATTTAGGCTAGACAAGGGCCTGTATTTGATGATTTCTTCTTTAAGACTGACTAGAAGCTGAAATGGAAAACAAATAATTCTGAAACATGTGTACTTAATTGAAGACATGTTGCTTTATAGCACAAATTTGTTTCATAAATACGTTTCATCGAACGAACAAAAAAGACCTTACATGCACTTGATCTACTATAAAGCATGTACAGTTAATGATGTCTATGTAAATGACCGTCAAAATCAACTCAATTAATTAGTAGTAGTAAATAAGAGGACCAACCTGGGTCAACGGACCTGGTTGCCTTGTTGTTCACTTCATAACACAAGATTTCAAACTTCTTATAGAAATTACCATCACAAGGTTGAAGAGATTTTTGTAAAATACTTTTGCTTGATGTTAAAGCATTGTTGAGTTATTGGGAAGAAACCTTTTTTAATGCAAGGTCACTATGACTTAGAACTTCAACCTATTGATCAGGTACTTTTCACAAGCGTTAGTCCTAGGGACTTTAAAGATTATAGTTCAAAGCATTTTAGTTATTGAGCGGAAAGAATTTTAAAATACGTGGTCACTGTGATCTTGACCCTTGCTCCAGTGCCCCCAAAACAATTCGAGATCATCTAGTCATCATAAAATATAAGAGGAAATGGTTTTTGAAATATATGGTCACTGTGACAATGACCTTTGACCAAGTGACCTCAAAATAAACAAGTTACGTGTCTAATGTTCCTTCCAAGGTATATCAAGCCGAAACCTTCTCAAGTTATTGATCGAAAACAGTTTTAAATACAATGCCGCTGTGACCATGAACTTCGACTCAGTGACCTTGAAATGAATAGAGATCGAAGCAGAAGTCAGTTCTGTTGTCAATGATTCTGTCTACACTTTCAGTTGATTTAAAGACAATTATTGTAATAACCATACTCTGTTAACGTTCGGATAAATATGAATACCATTGCATGCTACACATAGTCCGACAAGTTTTGATTGAAATATATAGACACATGTGTACTTGACTACAAACACTGATAAAACGCGTGTTTATTTTATTATAGTATAAATAAAACTAAATTAAGATAAAATATTGTTTATTTTATTGTCAGTCGTTAAAATTTTAAAATAAAAATATTGGCTTTAAGAACAAATCAGTGCTTATTATATAAACACTTTACCTTTTACTTTATATATTTCAAAGGGTGCATTACACGTATAATGCCTGTGTACAGAATATATGTCGACAAGCTCAGACCACAAACCTTTTCACTCCAGTCCCCTACCTCCCGCCATGGTTTCCTTATTTTTTTGTCATCATCTGAATTATAAAAAATATGCTTTCAAGTTGACAGAGATTTTAATGCAATCTTTCACGATAAGGAGTATTTCTTTCAGAACGTAAAAGTATTGAAGGCTTGTTACTGATATCAACATTTTCAAGATGCTTTCATCAGTACGATATCACGCAGCAAACAATTATCAGCTTATTAAATGTGAACTGTAATGATAATACAGAGTAATAGTCATTTGGATACGGTATTTTTCATGTTGATGTGATTTTTCAAATATCTGTGTTGAAAATTTAACTACAAATTCAACTAAAATGCAATTTGCCCAGTAATTTTGAGATGCACTTAATGGTTGCACACTGTTTCGGCAAGTACTCTGATCAAGTTTCAAGAAGGACGGTCTTTTCCGTTTTAAATTAGAATTTATTCAAGACAAAAGAGACAAAGCGAATCCGTTTTACTCGGATGATTGTTTACCTTGATAATGGCAACCGGAAATAAAACTTTGTGAATAAATCCAAAAAAACAAAACAAACAACGACAATAAATCCGTAAATCAAAGCATCCGCATGTGCACTGATCGAACTGTCCTAGAAATTGTTAAATAAAACCGTTTGCCAAGACAAATGGAACTGGACGGAGATTACCCAATACAGAGTCGAGGTCGTAAACATATCTATCAATGAGAGTTTTAATACAAAAACCAAGGGTTTGATTTCGTTAAAGTCAAATTCACAGTATTACAGAACTTGAAATTTGATACTAAAGTAACAGAAAAATAAACACATTTTGGACAGTGTATATGAAAGTGTTACAGACACATTAATCTTAATGTACTGCATAGCTGAACATTCTGGAATATTCGAAATGAATTTTAAATCAGACAATTTTAACACACAGCTCCCGGTGTTTCAGCAAATTTTCTTTTGAATTTCATTTATACTTCTAAGCATGTTAAATGCTCCGCGGTAAATCTATTATATAAATTAAACAACTTCATTCCCTTTACAGAGAAGAGAAAGAAATTTTATTTTCGTTTTGCCTTTTTGTGTATTTTGTATTACTTTTAATAATGTTAACAATCTACTATCTTCAGAAAGTATAAGCACATGATTTTATTAGAGAAAGAAAAAACACTTGCTAATTATATTTCAAATGCCATTTAATAAGAAAGGATATTCAACAAAATTAATGTTTGAGTAAATTCGTCTCACCTTTAATGTTAAGATTCTACGCAAGTAATACTATCGTAAGAAATGATATTTAACGATTTTAATTCTACTTATCAAACGATTGTGTTTTATATTGAAAACTAATTAAATTAGAAAGGCTAAAACTTTTATTTAACACATTATATTCTACTTATCGAACGATTTCATAAAAGAAGCAAAAAGCTTGTGTTTTATTCTGAACATTCATTAAATTAGAAATGCTAAAATTATATTGAAAAAAAGCTATGATTCTTAAACCTTATACATGTACTTACATGTTACTTGATAAACTTCAAGTTCAGTGACGTTCAGATTGCCATTGTTGATCTCATTTTTTGTGGCACCTTGCATCTCGTAAGTGTGTCCATAACCTGTATAACCGTTCAGAGGGAAGTTCGAACCAGAGCGATTTATTGTGCCGTGAAATGTGTAGAGGTCGTGGCCACCACCGAAGGTTGGTCCGTAGTCTGATCGATTGTAAATGGCATGAGCATACAGTCCTTCTTTCAATGAAAACTTAGTAGTTTTGGGGTTTCCATTGTAATGTAGCTGAAAAAGAAATGCATCTGCAGACACACAATAGGCATTAGAAGTAGAATGCCAAATATAAGGGTTGTATCCGCCATATACAGATTCCTGGCTATTATACAACACCGTCACTGTTGGTCCCTGTTCGTCACATTTCGTGTGAAATTTCTTGGCGTCGCATCCATCTCTTGTGATTGCGTAGAGAAGTGTAAACGTTTTAGGACCTGTGCCAATCAATTTTTCCAGCTGGTCCATATCTTTATTTGTTAATCTTCCACCCATAGTGCTATACTGAAACAAGTTATATGTAGCAATGTAATATATTGGTCATGAATAGTTATACATTTCAAATATTTATTAAACTTGAAATGTAGGGTATTTTCGTAAAGAGAAACGAAGAAAACAAAAAGAAAGAATAAATTGAAGCGGAGTTCTAGATATAGATTTCAAATGTCAGATGGTTGTATAAGAATATGAAAATCATACGTTATCGTTGAACAGAGTTTTAGATTTATGTATAAAATTATGCTCTACATTCCAACGAACTTTATCTAAGAATGATCAAGACGTAGTGAATAATATTTATATGCATGTATGCTTTTGAAAACACAAATAACGATTATTTACACTCCAGGTATTAAAATCTAATGTAAAAAAGCAGTTACTTCAGACAAAAGTAGGATTTCCACAGGTCATGGGTAGGGATCACCTTTTGTAGATTTTGACTCTTTAGTCTGAAAGGCTTGTTTGTTGCTCTATCTGTTGAAACGACAAATATTCATGAAAATATTAATAACCAGTAACTGTTATAAAGCAAGTTCCATTACGGATCAAGGATAAATTGAGGTTTCAAAAGCTATGCAAAGATTTGCTTCCTGTCCTTTCCCCATCAATACTTGCCCCAGGAATCTGCCCTTTTAAACTATTTTGAGAGCGATATCAATAAACTAATAATCTTATTTTAAGTAATATGTTTCAAAACCAAAATGGCTCAACATTAACCAGTTGATGGTATGTAAAGAGTTACATTTTTATGCTTAGGTAGAAACTGACTGCAGTTGCAATTATATTTAAAATTTTGCGAGCTACTCTAAAACTGCTTATCACTTCATCTTCTAAACATTTAATAAGTTGGGACATTTGTAAGCTACTTGTGATTTAGTTTTAATTATTCAAGATATATTGCAATATCCAGTTCAACAGATTAGTGGTGTTTTTTATATATATATATATAAATATTACGTGTATTCTTTTTTCATCATTCTTATACTAATTATCATTTTGTCGAGACAAATGATGCGATATTATTCATGAGAGCATTTTTCCCCTTGAGGCCCTCGTCATTGGGGTAACCCCTTTTATTTGTCACGTAGATGGTGTGATAGGGGTCGGAGCGCATCCCCTACCAGCCTTACAAAAACAATAAAATTGTTCATACGAGAAACAATAAATATCTAAAGATCGCCTACAGTTTACAACCAGTCTTCCGCATTCTTAATGAAGTATGAAGGTATTTTAAATTAAGAAAGTAAGTATGATATAAAATATATAACAAACAGTGAAGATATAATATGGAGGGTAAAGATTAATACACATTATTTGGTCAATGCGACGGGTATTCAATACATTTGAGACTGGCCTTATAAAATAGGACTGAAGCTGATTTATGGCAAATATTTCTCATATCGATCCTTTAAAGAAAGGCACTTTTCCATCCGATATATCCATGACTGGAAGCTATACAGAGTTGTCTGTCTGACCTTGGTATACTACATAGCACTGTAAAGCATGTTTTTGAAGTTGCAGCGACGCCCGGCAAGCATCGCTTTCAGTACAGGAAAGAGAAAGAAGTCGTATTCACTCAGGTCTGGAGAGTATGGAGGGTGATGCAACTGTTGACTTGTTCCTCCCACAGAAACTGCTGCACAATATAAATGGTGTGTGCAGATGCATTGTCAGTTCCTGTGGAAAGTGTAACAATGTTTTCAACTTGATTTCAATACCATATCTCTATAAAACTTTACAGTAACACGTCTGCCAGGTACACTGGTTATTTACGCAACAGGACCTTTGGAATTGAAGAAATTTGTGCATAGAACTCGTTTAGAACACTTAGTTCATATTTTGCTATCATTGGTCTTTCTTGGCTTTTTCATCGTTACTTTCGTTAACCCGTCTTTTGAAGTAATAGCTCCACGTTTCATCATAAGTCTTTTTTCATGTAGCTATCACAGAAACTGTTTAGCACAAGTCTTCTGCTACCAGGGTTTCTACAGACGCGATGTTCTTAGAAGACAAAAATGAAGTTTTCGGGCGCCCTACATATGGTAGGTCTTTGTCTCCAGATTCTGCTTCATTAAATACGTTTAATATTTTATATTTTTATATTATTTCCATATACGTTAAATACATTATTTTAAATTTTATTTTTCAAACTGTCCGTTGTACGTTGTATGGCATTTTACAAAGGCATAGCTGGGGGTATTGGCAAGGAAAGCTAGTCACAACGTGTTAAGAAGACACTCAGAAACAAAAACCTCATAATAGCTTTACAGGATTTCTGAAAGCATACAGTTAATTTAAAACAAACACCTGTTTTCACATGTATTTATATAATATCTAATTATTATTCTTTTGCTAATACAGTATACGAATCCTCCTGATATGGAAATCGGGATCATCACACTGGGATGATTTACTGAGTAACCCAAACACTTGCATGTAAACTGGATTTGTGGGCATACTTAATCTCAACAAATGGGAAAAACTCAAACTATAAAAAAGATTGCAGCATTGGCTACAAACATACATGTACAATCAATATTAATAGTCTCAATATGTTCTGCATGGATTTTAAGTCGGATATCAACGGTTCTTTCTAATTATTCGATTAAAAACACACCACTCTTTAATGTTCTATTTACATATATGCAGCTCATTTCCATTTCCATGCTCGTTACTTAGTGGACGCTCTTTTATTTTTCACACAGTCTCATTTGTGCAAATCTTTGCCGATCAAGAAGATTGTGCATGAAATCTTCAGCCGAGTGTAGAATCTGCCGTAACGCTAGCAAGGTTAGGATGTTGATGTTTAAATTCAACTTCAACTCCATCTCGTAATTCTTCACTGGAAGAATATTAGCTCGGCGTAGTCCGAGAAGTTGAGATGCTTTTTCGACGTGCTCCTCAACAACCCAGCTCTTGTACGTGAAGGAAACATCGTTTTGAACATCTTTGCACAGATTGTCTATCTTTGTTAGGACGACAAGTTGTGGTATCCCTGAAAAATGTGTGTTTATGTATATGGTTTCTAATTTTTAAATACTAAAGTGTGTTAATACGTGGGGGCCCCACACCACAAGTTGAAACGTTTAATTATTTTTTGTACAGTAAAACCTCGATAACTCGAGGTCGCACGGGGACGAGTAAAATGCTCGAGTTATCCGGGTTCTCGAGTTATCCGAACCATGGAAATTTTATAAGTTTTTTCTGCATAGGCAAAAGATAGCTATGAAACAGCTTTGAAACAAAGAAAAGGCACATTTCTTTCAGTCATGACTCTTTTTAACTTCCATGATGGCATGGTATTTAAACTCAATGATCTTCGTCTTCAACTTGCATTTTGTACCTGTTTTGGTTTTCTGCTTGTCCGATCTAGCTACTGTATCCCCCCGAGATCGGGTTCTTCGCTAGATGTTTATTTCTTTAATTTATTCGTGTTTACTTCTTTAATTCTAGAAAGTTTGCAGTCTGGGATTTTCTCTCAAGCTTTATCGTCAAATGTCTACCCAGACTCAAAATGTCCATCATCTCATTATTAACTTCTCGTAATTAAAAACTCGCAAACACATTTTTTTTTCTTCTTATTCAATAAAAGTAACAAGTGGCTATAATTACACATGATTTAAGACGATTTAAATGTGCGAATAACATTTTATATATTAGCCAATGGACGGCCGATTAATCGATATTTAACGAGAACAATCAATTAACAATAAAAGTTTTTCCCATGACGTATCAAAATAATGATGCACCATTGGAGGTGAGAAAAATCTGATAATCAGTGACCTCGAGTTGCCGCAGGTAATTTAGTAAGAAATCTACCTGGCGGGACCACAGGTGTTCCTCGAGTTATCCGGGGTTCTCGAGTTATCGATGCTCGAGTTATCGATAGTATTTTCTGGTTAAACATATAGGCAAAATTGCCGGGACCAACATGAGTCCTCGAGTTATCCGGGGTTCTCGAGTTATCGATACTCGAGTTAACGAAGTTTTACTGTATTTCGATTGTGATAAAAACAAGCCATGACAATATAAAAGTGTAAGCTTTGCCGCATAAAGCAAAGCTTCTCTTCAATGCGGAACTATTAATAATGTTATACATGGTTTAGCATTTATGAAACAGCTGCCTACAAACAGAACGATCAAGAATATTATAAAACATGTGTTATCTTTAGAAATAATCGTTTGCGACATATATAGCCAAATTTGGCAAATGAAAACTACTAATCAAAGAATTCTACAACATTGAAACAATACAGCATATTGCAGACGTACACCAGTAGCATGAACACTTATTTTGCCAGAGTGTACTATAAGCTGTCATAATAATCAATACTTCTGAATATGTATAAAACAATATAATAAAACCTCTCTGGTTCATCAAGGCTTGGAAACTCTTCATTTTCTCTATTACATCAGGGGACAATACTTCGAGCGTGGTGGCATCAAGAACAAAAACAACACAGTGTATTATATCTTTTGAAGTTGGTTCGTCTTCAAAACTTCCTTTTGTTGATGGCAGTTGTGACTTTGAGTTAAACTGGAATAACAATTTAATTAAATGAAAACCTTGAGTTCATACTTCCATTTCTTAGTATGAAGCTGTTGTAGCATTGTATTTTGTATTCTGTCCTTTTAGCATCTCACGTGTTTAAGGCGGACCTTTAAACTTAACAGACCGAAACGTTTATCGGAATGTGAAGCTAAGTCATTTAGAACTGTGCTGGTTAGTTAATGCAAAAGGTTTGGTTTTTCGACGGTCTCAAGTGCCACTCGGATTTGTATAAGCATTACATAAAATGCATTTTGGGTCTGGTGAATTTTCCAAAAGTGTTAACCAGTATTTGCTCCGGCACGTCACATCTGTTACTCTCAAAAGTGCAGAGGAAGAGCAATTAATTTTGGCTTTGATTAAAAAAATCTACCAGAAAGCGTATCCAGAAAAATAATTCAATTTGTAAGGAAATTAACCGAAACCTGAAAAATTCAAAATGACGTTGAGTACATTAGAATTTCTATGGTAAAGGCGGGTGTGGAAATTCTATTTTATTGCACAATTAAGAAATCTGTAAGACACATTTTTTCATTCTTATCAATTGACATACGTTATAATCTTAGCCAGTCCTTTTTACTTGCTTATAATATATAATGTTGTCCGTATGATTTACCTGATAGAAGTTGGGTATGTTACCATCTAGTAGGTAACCACATTCTTCATCGTCTAGACCCGCCGATTCTTCAAGACCTGGTGTGTCACACAACAGGAAGTTTAGTAGCGTTCCAGACTCTGTCTTTACTGTGTATGGCATGTACTGTATAACGTAGTTAAATAGTGTGTCAGTGAATGCATGAATTAAGTAATAATTAACTTCCCCACCCGTGAAGACAGTCATGACTGTAATCTCGAGCGTCTACGAGTTGTATAATAATCAGTTAAGCATCAATTAGGATTTTACCTTTCAGTTTATATTATTTCATCTAACTTGTATATGTGTCTTAAAGTCAGTTTCTGATCAATTTTATTTTTAAGATATCAGATAACAACGACGAAATACTACATGCAACTTTTTATCCCTGCTGATTTGTGTTTCACTGAATAAGTCTTTATTGAGTGACTTTAGATGTACTAATGTAACATGTTTGTAAGCGACAACTGACATCATGCCTTCGGACTGAAAAAGGGGAACTAGTATATTAAGTATTTCACCTGACGTATGCACCAGAATGGCGCGTTTTCTCTTCACGTCTCACAGATAGAAGTGCTAATCCAGAGACCCGCGGTTCGAATCCCGGCAGAGGCGGTCCATTTTTCATGACATCCTAAATGATATTTAAGTATTTTAGTTCGTCGTTGATTATCGACCTTATTGCGGGACGCATCAGCGGCCCGCTATATTTAATACGTGGTTGGAAAATGTATCATGTAGGTGAAGTAGTGTATAGCTCTTTGAACAAATTGTTTTGAAAATTGCCTAGGAAGGTACAATAAAGAATGGGTTGAACCACTGTTCATTGTGTAGCTTTAAAATTGTCAAAAAGTTGATATATCTGTCTTTTATCCATGTAAACGTCAAATTATTTGATATGCTTGTGTAACGTGTAAATTAGTAGTGAAAAGTTTTTATTGTTCGGCTAGTATAAAAACCGATATCGGTCAAACATGCCGGTATTTTCCGGTATCGGGTAAAGTGGGTCCATTACGTTACTATTTGACTCGATTTTTATTATTTAAAATTTACAATCACACTTCAGTTTGTTTTTGAATGAAAGTATCATTGTGCAGTCACTGACAGTCTATTTTAATCAGATATGGCATGTTAGAGCAATACAGTGACAGGTAGCCAAAGTTAACTAATTGGCCGGTATGCACTGACTTTTCAGTAATCGCGAAAATGTGCGTTAATGTTTTGTTTACAAACATTTTGACTGCAAACGATTTTGTGAGGATAGAGGCAGGAATAGTATTGACCATTCTGAAAATCACCTTAATGGAACATCGCGTAGAACATATTATAATATTGCTGCGTTCACTTTAATTTTATTAACGCTGAATGAAAATAGGGATCTTATATACAATCTAATAAATCCTGATGAAAAAAAAACCGGAAAGAGCGTAAAGATTATTTAAAGCCTTTTCATGAATATTTTTTGGTTTCTTTTTAAGTCAGAAACGATACACTGAAAATGAGTAACAGTTACTTAATTGTAACTACCCAAACAAAAAAAAGATTGGAACCAATAATCACAGCAAATAACCAACAAATAGTTATTTGGTAGATATTTATTGCTTCTGGAAATGCCATGCAAATGAGCTTAACAAATAACTAAAGCAAATAACTAACAAATCATTTCGCTGAAAGCAAATAATTAACAAATAACTTTTGGAATGGGGAGTATATATTTAACAAATAAGCATCAAATAATGAAGAGGTGTGGCTTATATTTCAAACAAATAAGCACCAAATAATTCCAGGGAAAGCAAATAATTAACAAATAACTTTTGCAATGAACATCGTATATTTAACAAATAAGTATCAAATAATGGAAGAAGAGTGGCTTCAATTCTTTATTAGTCTAACAAATAACCACCAAATAATCTCTTTCGATCCCCTCTCTCTCTCTCTCTCTCTCTCTCACTCACTCACTCACTCACTCACTCACAGTCTACACCGTCACCAGCCGGGACACAACAATCAAGGAAGCTGTCGTTTCGAGTTCCTCCTTCCTGCCACACAACTTCTCTTCCAAGGTGGTACAGTGTAGCCTGTCAGTCATGAAGTCTTCATTGAACATACAGGGGACATATCTGAAATAAATCACAAAATAACAAGATGAAAAACAGCATATAATGCCTCCCACGGTACAAACAAAACACAGATGCATATACATATAAAATATTTTCAATGCATCATTTCAAATGTCTAGGTTGATAATATTTACATTAACAATCACGAGTGCATGATCTCACTTGGTTAAACTGCTGTCACACTAGTATCGTTTAAAACACATTAAACATGAGGGACATTATGGCCTTGTATTGCTTATATACGTACCACTGTTCATTATGTCAAGGCCATAAAGAATCTTGTCAGTGCAAAAAAATGCGACTCCAAATCTAAATACGTTTTTTAATGATTTTTACCCAGTGACCTAAGTTTTGACACTAAGTGACCTAGTTTCACACTTGACCAACATTTCATCAAAACAAATGATTTTGCCCTTACAACCAGTATAAATCATGATTAGCCTGCACATCCATGCAGTCTCATCATGATCTCAACTATTCACTTAACAGTTCGTAAAATAAGTATCTTGGTAAACAAGTTTACCTGATGGATATTGTTCAAATTGAATATTGACAAGTCCAGGTTGGGAAAATCAGCATTCTGTGTAAGAAACCAAACTGTGTGTGTCACTGGACTGCGTGCATGCACTTTCCCAAAATTAATTTTAATTTGTACAAATAACGAACATGTACATGTACATACTTGAACTTACCCTGAGTAATCTTTGAAGGATCCTTATAATTAAACGCTCCATTATATTCTATTCCAATCGAAAGTAGGTTGCATGCTGAAATTCAGGCAGTACATGTATATATATGTACCGTTAAGAATAATTAAGAATGAATTTGACTTAGTTATATTAATGTAGGGAACTTCTAATTCAATAAAACAATGTGCATGTATTCCAGTTTTACTTAACAAGACTATATATCATTACGTACGATGTATGGTATTAAGTCCGCATACCTGCATTTGAAGTTATTAACCATTTTACTCTGTTAATTGCAGAAACAGTATTCTGTGCTGAATTGCACATTATATAGCAGTTTAAATCATTTGGAAATTAATAACTTCCGTGAACTTTTTATTTATCAATATTAACAAAAGATCAACTAAAATCCGATAAAAATCAACAATTCAGTTCTGTAAATCTTGCTTTTACAAAAAGTATGTGTCTGAAATTACCTTTGCATAAATTTGCTCCTCA
This sequence comes from Saxidomus purpurata, assembly GCA_022818135.1. NCBI lineage: Eukaryota > Metazoa > Mollusca > Bivalvia > Venerida > Veneridae > Saxidomus > Saxidomus purpurata. The sequence goes on from JAFMSR010000013.1 coordinate 28,698,019, forward strand.
TTCATGTCATTGAATCCTTCAGGTTTGATGCTGAACAATCCATAGTATTGTCAAATTCTTTTCATAAAATATTCACAAACATTACTGTCATAAGAATGCAAATAATACTTTTCTGTTCTTCAAAAAATAAAGCTTTATCACAATAATATTCATGTAGCTGTTTAGATGTATATACACAGCATAAAATACTCTGTTTTGAATCCACCAATCAGAAAGCGTTATCTTTGTAAACATGAGTAAATTTCCTACATCTAGGGATAAACTTGACCTCTTGTTATCAGTAAATGGTTCCCATGGTTAACAGTGTGTTCAATATAATATCTCAATGAAAGCTGGGCACAGGTGCTACCCATGTATCTCATGTTGCAGTAGATATTTTCTCTACACAAAATGAAATGCTTTACTATTTTGTACATTTATTTGAGTACTCAATGGTATATAAGTACTGAAATACATGTACAAACATTATATAGTATATATAAAGGGCTTTCAAATAGTACTATTTGAAAGACCTTGAGTAAATTAACTAAGTGTTATTTTGAAAATATAACGAGCGTGTAGATTTAGATACACATGTTGGTTGAATTTCTCAAAAGCACAATTAAATTCAAGGCAATGAGAAATACCCATAAATTGTGTTGCTAATGTATTTGAATGATACTACGTATTTCTCCAGTGTATACGTACTAAAATATCTATACTTCCCGCAATTAATGAAAACAATTACCATTTTGCAAGTGTATACACTTTCGTTTGCATTTCAGACTGCCACAAGTGAAACGAATAATGAACAAATCATATTTAAGAGGATACAAGTGCAACGAATAACTAACAAATACTATTTTATAAGATACAAGTTCAGTGAATATCTATCAAATAATTGAAGTTTAACAAATAATTAACAAATAACTTTTACAGAAACGGCTTGTTTGTTATTTGGTGCTTATTTGTTAAATGAATATGTTACAAATAAGTTAACAAATAAGAATTTTATTATTTGTTAGTTATTTATTGATGATTTGATCATTATTTGTTAAGGATTTTTTTGGTTTGGGTACACAAACCAGATAGTCAAGTGTTTGCTTTACATGAACCTAGAATAGGAATTTATTCCGTCAATAAAGTTTATTTGCATCTCCCATTTCAAAATATTAACATGAAAGCTTTGCTGTGTAAAAAGACAGGCAATGATAAATATTTATAAGAGTCTGATGTATTAAGAATGAAACTTAACTCAAATTAGGGTTTTCAGAAATTTCAGTACAAAAACAATGGTACTGACCCCAGTAGTAATACTTTGCTCCGCACTTCCACTGCATGCCCTCTGTGTAATGCGACCACGGAATATGGAATCTATTGTATTATAAAGACTTGATTTCCCTGCACCAACAGGACCAATAATTGCAATCCTTGCCTCACTAACATTCAGTTCAGGGATCGGCTTAAATGCAATGATCTCTTCTTTGAGTTGTTGAAATAACTGCAATGAAGACAGAAAAAAATTAACGTATATTTAATAATACAATCCGCTTTGCATTATACTAAGATTTTTGTTAAACTCTAGCTCTAAACAGGACTGTAGTGTTTCACTTGCATTTACTGTTAGATTGTACAGTCAATCTTGTCTAAGCATTCAACCAACGGACGCATTAAATGTGGTTAAATGGATTGCTTATCTAGCTGGTATTGTGATCTTACAAAACAACTAAAAACTAGGCTTCAGGTAGCTAAAAATAATGGTACATGTATTAGGTTTATTACTAAAATCAAGTATAGAACATCATTTACTGTAAATGATTTTAAGGAACTTTTTTTTTAATGTAGAAAGATGCAGGCAGATGAGACTGAATCATGTCCATAAGATTTTTTACAATAACTGTTCTAGCTATGTCAAGGATAACTTTGTAAAGATAACAATTACTAAAATGTACAGTTATAGTAGGAAAGACAATTCTTATGTTCCACATGTAAGTAGTCTTACGCATTGTAGTTTTTACCATAACAGTATTAAGGACTAGAATCTTTTACCCGAGAAGGTCAAAAACATTAAGTCCAAATTTGCTTTCAAACGTGCTGTATTTGCTAAATAAATAAGAAGCAAGCGTACATTCAGCCTAGTATATATTTTTTAACCTACTTCAATAGGGTTTTATTGATTGTCAATTATACTATTAAACACAGCTTCTGTTTTATTATGTTGGTCTTGCCAGAATCTAAACAACAAGTAGTCCATCATATTTTAGGTCTCATTATATATTTATGCACCATTAGCTTGTTTCAACATCCTAAAGCAATAGTTTGGTTACTATACTGTCCGGCAAAAGAAACGAACCTTTACCAATGAATTTAAAAGTCATTATATCCTGCACATTTATAAAAGTATTCGCCTACAGCAGAGACATAGAATAAATAATAAATTTCTCTGAATGATTTATCAAAGCAGACAGATAGGAAATTGAGCTGTATTACTTATTATACACGTTTTAATGAAAATATATACACTGACACATTTCTGCAAATAGTACGAAAATGAAAAAGTTGCGTTTCTTTTGCCTTTGAGTATGTTTTTATATATATATTCATTTCATATCATGATATATGTCATACCTAGTCATCTACATAAAAGATCTAGGACCCTGTTGGAAATATGTCTTATGACTTTCGCGGGTTATCCTATGCATTCAATACATCTGTAGTAATTAAATGGTTACAATATGATGTACTTCCATTTCTGTGTTATACCTATATAATTATATTTAACTTATGTGATTGAATTAATGAGGATCTCTGCGTTACACTTTTATATAGTTGTAAGTTATAGTTAGCAAGTTTTCAGTTAGAAAGTGTTTTGTCTCAAGTACCGATGGTGGTACTGCATATTGGCACTCAACAGTAGAACTGTTGTTACATGTATACCTTATATAATGTCTATGCATGCTAATATACAGTGGCCAGTTATATAACTATTTCACACTTTATAGAGTTATTGCCTATTATACTTAGAAAATATCTAACCATGCAAAGTCAAGACAACCGCTAGAAAACACTCATATGAAGACGTAGTTCATTTTTCATTCATGGACAAACACGTGGAAGAGACATACACGAAACATAATAGTAAATCATGACTTTAACTTATACAATGTATATGAAGTGGTTACTACATAAGTCGTATTCTTACTTTTTTGTTCCAGTCTTCTGTATCACGCCATATTTTACCAACTTTCTTCTCATCATCTGAAATGAACAATCTATTGTTAACAACTTAATATCTTGCAAGACGCTTCGTTGTATAGGAAACCTTAAAATTAGCATGACAAAGACTGATGCATAGTTTTAACTTATATAAAACAAAAACGAAAATATTACATCCAGAATTAATAGTCACGCGGGATGTGTATTTCAAGGCTAAAATAATGGATATATAGAGACGAGAGATATTTAGTTATCAAACTTAACTTACATGTTACTTTATACACTTCAAGTTCTGTGACGTTCAAGTTGCCATTATTGATCTCATTAGCGGTGGCACCTTGCATCTCGTAAGAATTTCCGTAATTTGTGGAACCGTTCAGAGGGAAGTAAGAACCAGAGCGATTAACTGTGTCCTGAAATGTTCTGAGATCGTGGCCGCCAAAGGTTGGTCCGAAGTTTGCTTGATTGTAAATGGCATAACAATGGCATAACAATAACGTCCTTTTTTTAATGACAATTTAGTACTTTTTGGGTTTCCATTGTAACGTAGCTGAAAGAGAAATGCATCTGCAGAACAACCATAGCTACTACTGTTTGACTGCCAGGTAGAAGGGTTATATCCGCCATATACAGATTCCTGAGTATTATACAACACTGTCATTGTTGGTCCTTGCTCGTCACACTTCTCGTGAAATTGCTTGGTATCGCATCCATCTCTGGTGATTGCGTAGAGAAGTGTAAACGTTTTAGGACCTGTGCCAATCCATTTCTCCAGCTGGTCCATATCTTTGTTCGTTAATCTTCCACCCATAGTGCTATACTGGAAAAAGTTATATACTTCAATGCAATATATTGGTCAATAAATAACAATACATGTACATATTCTATACTCATTATTGTTGAACTGTGATGTATTTGTGTATAAAGAAACAATATAAACAACAAGAGCTGTCCCTGCCCCCGAAAGAGGTGCCTCACAGTCTGTGTCCTCCCCATGTGCTCAATAAATGTGCTATGTCATTTTAAAATCCTTACATGCATGACAGAGTAACCATGCATACAGTATTCTATTACTTTAAACACTAAGTGTGACCTTGACCTTTGAGGTAGGGACTTGGGTCTTGCACGCAAAACATCCGCTTGATGTGCTAGACATTTGTGCAAACTTATTTGAAAATTCTTCGAAGCATGATAAAGTTATAGTCCGGACACAAATGTATGCATATTTACAGGATTCCATTACCTATAAACTCTAAGTGTGACCTTGACCTTTGTGGTAGAGTTGGTGGTCTTGCACGCGACACGTCGTCTTGATGTGCTAGACATGTGAGCCAAATTATTTTAAAATCCTTCAATGCATGACAAAGTTACAGTCCGGACATGAATGTGTTCATATATGCATATATAGAGGAATCAATTACCTTCAAACTCTAAGTGTGACCTTGACCTTTAAGCTAGGGACGTGGGTCTTGCACGCCACACATCGTCTTGATGTGCTAGACATCTGTGCCAAATTATTTTAAAATCCTTCAATGCATGACAAAGTTACAGTCCGGACACGAATGTGTGCATATATGCATATATAGAGGAATCCATTACCTTCAAACTCTAAGTATGACCTTGACCTTTGAGCTAGGGACGTGGGTCTTGCACGCGACACGTCGTCTTGATGTGCTAGACATTTGTACCAAGTTATTTTAAAATCCTTCAATGCATGACAAAGTTACAGTCCGGACACGAATGTGTGCATATATGCATATATAGAGGAATCCATTTCTTCAAACTCTAAGTATGACCTTGACCTTTGAGCTAGGGACGTGGGTCTTGCACGCGACACGTCGTCTTGATGTGCTAGACATTTGTGCCAAGTTATTTTAAAATCCTTCAATGCATGACAAAGTTACAGTCCGGACACGAATGTGTGCATATATAGAGGATTCCATAACCTTCATACTCCAAGTGTGACCTTGACCTTTGAGGTAGGGATGTGGGTCTAGCACGCGACACGTCGTCTTGATGTGCTAAACATTTGTGCCAAGTTATTTTAAAATCCTTCAATGCATGACAAAGTTACGGTCCGGACACGAATTTGTAAGTGGGGACGCACAGACGGACGGACAGACGGATAGAAGGACGGTGCGATTTTAATATGCTGCCCTTCGGGGGCATAAAAAGAAACGTTTAATTGAAACATAGTTTCTAGATAAAATTTAAATGTCATATGGTAAACAGCGGCGTTTAACTGAAAAATTAACGCAATCATTACCTTTTTCATTTTTATATATACTTTTACAAAATGGACCGATTTGAAAACAAAATAAAATACAACACTAGAATGACAAATTGGTTACGGACTACCTTGATCTCAATGCATTGTACATGTGTAATATACCACATACACGTATGTTTAGTACTCAAACTATAGCAAATGTCAACAATGCGTAATTTACAGATTAACCGGTAAGCCTGCAGTTAATGGCTGGGAAAAATCCTTCATATGTATATTTTCAATGTCAGCAAGTGTATTTCATATGTAAAACATGCTTTTCAGACCAAGATATTGTTCATACGTGTAGCAGCAGATAAGTATAGTCGAAATATGGGTGAGACTAATCGAGTTTACCAGTAGGTAAAGGGCCAAATGTTATCTCTTTACAATGATCAAATTAGTTGTCTTTTACCAATAAAGATGAACAAATACGAAAGGCGCGATTGACACACCTAGTGATCCTTAGCAAATTTAGGTGGTAAATCTTAAAGTTCTTTTAGAACAGAGATGTGATTGTAAACTGTAAATACAAATAGAGTAAATAAAAGCAGCTTCTAATTTCCACTGAAATGTAATATAATATAATATAATATAATATAATATAATATAATATAATATAATATAATATAATAATGACCAACCTTTTTTTGTTCTGAACCGTTTGGCATACAAAAATGGAGATGCTGGCTGGCCAAAGCTTATGCTATTTAAAGCAATTGCATGTATTACACTAATGTCATAGGGTAGCAATACGAAAGCCTCTTAGGGCCATCTGAGAGAAAAAAAAATATTGTAAAATCGTAATAAAGCGAAAAAAGGCGTTATAATGCGAAAAAGGCTTAGTAACGCGAAACAAGGCATAATAACGCAAAGGAAAGGCGTAATAGCGCAAAATAAAGGTATTATAACGCGAAAAACGCGTAGTAACGCGAATAAAAAGGCTTACAAATTTAGTAACGCTAAACAAAGGCATATTAACGTCGATTAAAGACGTACACACGTTAAACATTATAAATAAAAGGCATTATTACGCGATTCTAATATGCCTATGGTATATTTCTATAGTCAATTCGAGTGCTTTAATATGATTAAAGCACTCGGAAAAGTAGGCGTAGTTTCGAACATGGAAGTAGCTCCTTCCGACTTGTCTAATTTACTCCCGCTTACTAAATAAAATATAGAAATAGAAATAATGTCAGTATGACTAATCAGTCGCATGAAAAAGTTTTGTTTAAAAACCTATTTATTATTTTTGATAACGTCAAGTAAGCCTTAGAATACCTTCACCTTGCTTTTCTTTAAAAGGGCCAAGAAATTCAGCATTAACAGTCATACAATGTTTTGATTGCGGGAGACAAAACAATAAATGAAAACGTTTACGTCATCACACTAACGTCATTACTCCACGTACGTTGTACAGTTCAAATTAACGTTACGCATTTAATCGATTGTCTACGGAATTCCGTTAGGGCCATCGCCTTTGAATGAAATAATCTGAAACGCGAAAACACGAAATCACGAAAGTACGATGACGAAAACGCGAAAACACGATGACGAAAACTCGAAAGTACGATGACGAAAACGCGAAAACACGAAATCGCGAAACTACGATGACGCAAACGCGAAACTAAGATGATGAAAACGCGAAAGTACGATTACGAAAACGCGAAAACACGATGATGAAAATGCGATACAATTTCGCGTTTTCATCATCGTACCTTCGCGTTTTCGTCATCGTACTTTCGCGGTTTCGTGTTTTCGTCATCGTACTTTCGCGTTTTTGCGTTTTCGTCACCGTGTTTTCGCGTTTTCGTCATCGTATTTTCGATTTTTCGGCTTAGTAACGACAACATAAAGGCGTAATAACGCGAAAATAAAGGGGTTATAATTCGACAATAAAGGCGTTATAACGTTAAATAAAGTCGTAATAGCGTTAAATTAAGGCGTATTAACATTAATAAAATAGGGTTATTAGTATAGTAACGTGATCCAGCATGTCGGATTTGCTCGAGTCGTGCGCCGGATCATACGAGTGCGTAGCACGAGTTTGATCCGACCTCGACGAGAGCCAATCCGGCTTATGGATCACATTACTATACTAATAACCCTTTTATTATATACCATTTGACACTTGTCTGCCCGATAAACTAAATTAAAATGACATACTAAGCCTACAATTGAAGAAAAACCCTTTTTAGCGCGAAATATACGTAGTGTGCGACGTCAGTTTATTGACGTCATCGTATAAACAAATAGTAACGACCCAGTCAAAAGCGACGTTATTAACGTCATGTGCATTTGTGGGCCAATTGAATGCACTCTTACAAATTATGCCGCGCTATTTGTATTGCACGTACATACAATACGGAATTTTTTTCTGTCAGGCCGTATTTGATGGTTGAATATAGGCTGTATTTTGACAGAATATTTACAGGTATATAATAAAATAGGGTTATTAGTATAGTAACGTGATCCAGCATGCCGGATTTGCTCGAGTCGTGCGTCGGATCATACGAGTGCGTAGCACGAGTTTGATCCGACCTCGACGAGAGCCAACCCGGCTTATGGATCACATTACTATACTAATAACCCTTTTATTATATACCTTTTGGCACTTGTCTGCGCGAATAAACTAAATTAAAATGACATGCAAAGCATAAAATTGAAGAAAAGGTGGCACTCCACACTTTTTAGCCACAAATTCGAATTGGTCAGGGGTAATTTTATAAAGTTTAGAGATATAAGGAAATTAAACAGCCCTGTGAACTTTAAATCAATTTTAAGTGCCAGATTTTGTTGTTTGAGTTTTATTTTGCATGTTTGCAAATGCGAAAACATGGGTCTGGAAAGCCAGTGCAGAGATGACATGCGCAGATGGTGACATTTTGTAAACAAGTGAAAATCAGCTCTACAGCTTAGAAAATCAAGCTTTTTACAGGGGGTACATACTTTTACTGCTTGCAAAATATTTTCGTGGTTAAGCACCATGTTCAATGTGTTTGTTTACTTATCTAGATAGTCTGCAAGCCAGAAACAGTGTCACCTAGTGTGAAATATTTGCAGGTAATTTTGTACAGGTTCGGAAAATAGGGCTAGAATGGTCTCAGACTGCAGTGAATTCTGGCCTCCGACGGTATAAATAGGAACTAAAATTTTCAGGAAAGAAAGGCAGTTCAGACTACCGAATTGTATTAATACGTTCACACTGGCAATGTGTTCACAGCGAAACACTTATTCTATTTTCAGGTTCACAGGTTGTTCATATGTGATAGGCCTACTTTGTTGGTGTCGCTCGAACAAAGCCGAGGGCTGAAATAAGTGTGGAGTGCTACCAAAACCCTTTTTAGTGCGAAATATACGTAGTGTGCGACGTCAGTTTATTGACGTCATCGTATAAACAAATAGTAACGACCCAGTCAAAAGCGACGTTATTAACGTCATGTGCATTTTAGGGCCAATTGAATGCACTCTTACAAACTATGCCGCGCTATTTGTATTGCACGTACATACAATACGGATTTTTTTTCTGTCAGGACGTATTTGATGGTTGAATATAGGCTGTAATTTTGGCAGAATATTTATAGGTATATAATAAAAGGCGTTATTACGCGGAAGAAAGGCGTATTGATGCGAAAATAAAGGAGAAACAATGCTAAATACAAGGGTAATAACATGAAGTAAAGTCATAATATTGCTTTCATGAGGTATATAAGATTAAATTATTGCACAATGTTTCAAATCGGCCGTCTGATCCACTTGTATTTCCGACTAGGGTTTAACAACAAACATATTTTAACTTAATTAGCTCATTTAGACAGAGTAATCGATAGCACGTCTACCTTGAAAAGAAAGTTGAAGTCACTTTAGCTGTTCAATATTTCAATATTAGTAGTCGGGTAGGGAAAGCTGTTTAGTCGGGACAAGCAGGTCCGGTGTCACAACGTTTAATATTGAGTCTTCTTTTGGACAAGTGATCGACAGACGTCGTATGGTTGATATGTCATACAAATTTGTATTTTAGTTAGACTGACTATTCATCGAGTGGTTAATCACATAATTGGTTCTCTCATTACGTAATATAACACCAACCATGATTGATTATCCCACTAGCTTGAAAGACATCACACCTCATGAATTCTCCCAATCGGTGATACGATACCACACATGGCTGATTCTCCCGATCGGTGATACGACATCACTTATGACTGATTCTCCAAATCTATATATGACACGACACCATGCTTGGTTGATTCTCTTAATCGGTGAAAAGACACCACACATGACTGATTCTCCCAATCGGTGATAAGACATCACACAAGATTGATTCACTCAATCGGTGAGACAACACGCATGACTGATTTTCCAAATCGGTGATAAGACATCACACAAGATTGATTCACTCAATCGGTGAGACAACACGCATGACTGATTTTCCAAATCGGTGACACTTCAAATCATGATTCTGTCTGGTATTACGGCACCACACATGGTTTAATCTCCCAATCGGTGATACGGCAACACATCATTGATTTTCGCAATCGGTGATACAACACCACGCATGACTGATTCTCCCAATCGGTGAGACAACATCACACATCATGATGCTCTTAATCGGTGATCAGATACCACACATGTTTCATTCTCCAAATTGGTGATACGACACCAACCATTATCATTCCTCAAATCAAAGATACAACACCACACGTCATGATTCTTTGAATCAGCTATACGATACAACACACGGTTGACTCTCTCAATCTGTGAATCGATAGTACACATCAGCATTCTCTCAATCGTTGATTCGGCACTACACATTGTTAATTCTCCCAATCAGTGATTCGACACCACACATCAAGATACTTCCAATCGGTGATACTATACATGTTCATGACTGATTCTTCAAATTAGTGATACAACACCATACATGATTCTCATAATCGGCGATAAGACACGACACAGAATTGATTGAGTCATGTTACCCTTGACATTGACCATCATAATTTCCAAAAAACACAACTGATTTATGATTATTAAAACTAACTTGTAATAATCTGTTTAAGAGATTTTTTCCGAACGGATATTTTGAAAATCTATTGAGTTTATACGAATTTTTAGCTCGATGGTGAAGAAAGCTACGTGGCTGTTTGAATCGCTCTCGGACACTCATTCAATATGCCATCAGTCTTGCGAGAAAGAGGGCAGCGAGTTTTTTTTATATCACTGCTACCCATTTATAGCTTGGTGGACTGAGGCACGTGTGGTATCAGTATCTTTGCCCAGGGACACACCTCGTGCTCGGACTGATACATACATATTCAAAGGCTTCGCTTTAGGAAAGAGTCAGAAATATAATTGTAAATACTGCTCAATATAATAGGAACATCTAGATTAGGTTTCTCTCTTGTTTGACACATACTTGAATCAGTATAAACCACGTTTTGTTTGGGACAGATTTTCAGAAAGTCAGCGTGAGCTATATCTTTGTTTCCTTTTACACCACTCGTATTTTCTAATATAAGACGAACCGGTTTATTAGATAACCTATGAATAAACTGCATCCTATAGTTCAATATTCACATCAGGTGTTAGGGTAATATGAAACCTTGTATTTTGTAAACTATCTATCGTACAACTGAAGTAAATGTTTGAATGCATAAATACGAATAAGTTTGTAGGTTCATGAAATGAATGTAATAAATTTTGCTTTTAATTAATTACACGTATTTATAGAAAATCTGGACATGAAACATTTGTACTAGCTTGAATTGTTGGCTTTGCGTAATGGTTATAGGTTTTTATTACAGGAATAAGCAAATTTACAAGTTGCAAGGGGGCGTCAGCGAACCGCATCAATAAGTTTTTTTATTCCTGTGATATGGGTCTATCACCGATTTATAGTCTGTCCCATCTACACACAATACTTGCATTGAAATATATATAGACTTAGGGCGGAAATTAGTTCTGTGATATCGCAGTCTTACATGTACTTACTGGAAAAATAAGTAAAGAAGTTATTTTCATAGTGCAGATATTGGGTCACCTTGATCTGTCACGATTGCATGATACGATGCATAAAACCACAGTCAGGTGTAAATATTTGAAAATTAGACATGCAATTGAGGTTTAAGCTTTTATCTACAAGGTAGGCTATACAAGCAAAAATCAATACTGCAGAAACATTATCAGCCCGTCTAGTTGTGTCTTTCTATTTTTATTTTATTTTAGGAAATTCAATTATTTAGTATTGTGTTTTCGGTTTATATATCTAATTCCTTGCACACCGGTTCATGGAAACTGATTTTTGAATGAACTTTTTTTTTTTCAGACGGGACATTGTCAAAACGGCGGATTGTTTAAGGACTGTTTATCAAATAAATCATGACTATCTTACGCAATTCGTATTTTTTATTGATAGACTCCACTCTTATCTGTCATCAATACACAGGTATATAACAGTAATGACTAGCATGTTTTGAAATCAGAGTTCAGTTTTCGGCATGATTGTATATAAGGACTATATTGCTACAAAAGTCATAGATATTTTTTTTATTTTTCGTGCATCATGCTGAAAAATCTTAGTCTCCGTGAAAATGGTCTCTGATCTAGAACCAGTGTCGATTTCGTGCTTGATATAATCTTTGCCGCACAATAACAAAACTAATAAAAAGAAAGCACAGAACCCTGCATTAATTGTAAAACAAGGCAATAACTCGGGAAATAGTCAACGTACTTTCTTGAAAAATCATAATTGATTTCTCGGTACAGGTTCATGACCTCTATTGATTTCGAAGTCTCTCCGCCATATAGGTAAGCGTCACACTGGTCTAACTTTTACTCAAGGTTTGAGTCTGATCGCAGTAATGATTGCATTATGGGATATACTGGGTCATGGATTAGAAACAGCATATGTTTGTTACAGTTTCTTATATGTTTATAGGGCTAAATTTTTCCCTTTCATAGAATTTCTTCGAACTTGGGATGTTGACTTAGAATCAAGTTTGAAACAGCAATCTGAAATAAAAATCATAAGTCACCGGCCTTGGTGTTGCATTATCTGCCCTTGAACATATTTTGTTATATTTTCTGATTTTCAAATGTAGCAAACGCCCTTAATCGCATTTTCTAGTTGGCCTGGGGACTGAAAGTCCCCAAGGCCTAAGTTAGTATACCACATTTCAAACCCTGCAAGAATTTTAGCCGTGCTATGTGCGAATAACAACTGTAAACATGCGCTATGCGAAAGTAGTGCAAGACAGACCAGATCAATCTTCTGTTTGAATGCCGCATATGATAAGAACATGTTACAAATAAAAATAGTACATAAAACTTCAACGACTGCAGGAAGGTATATAGCTTACGGGCTGCATTACACATTTTTTTCTGTTTTAGAAACTAATGCGCTGTTAGCTGATTACGGAAGATAATCATATGCATATCACGGAAAAGTACGGATATTTACGGAAATTTACGAAAACGTACGAAGCTCGATATAAGAGTTTGTAGTTTGATTTTCAAATTCCGATGTTATTTCATTGACAACTTTGTTATTTACGAACGATTACATATATATTTACCTAAAAATAAATGTCTCTAAAAAAAGATATAATTTACGTACATTCCCGAGAAGGAACTAACGTGATCAAATTCACCCGCCATTTATCGAGGACGCTGCATGTCGAGGCCCAGTGAACGGTTTCACTGATTACAACTACAAGGTAACCCAGAATCATTTTTGGTTTTCTCTGTTATACACATTGTACAGTACTGTATTTATATTTCATTGCTGGTATTGCTTTGTTTATTTCTGTTTCAAGGTCTTGTCATTGGTACACAATAATTTTCGATCCACATCATCAGATCATATCGCTTGAAGTTGTACAAAGCGCAGATCGAATTATTTGTACTGGCTTAAACATTTTATAATGTTGACTATGTGATTATTTTTCATTTAACGTACATTTCATAATAAAACAAACTTCCCTGTCACCCATATATTTGTGAATCATTCATTCTGTGTCATATATTGAATTTCGTCCTCTGCACATTTCGACCCGCGCTTTAGGTAAGATTCAACGCAGAACACGTAGGTGAAAAGTTGTTTTTCGGGGAGTTAACCTATAGCCCCCAGGCCTTCAGCGCTCACAGCGCTTTGATTTTATCTATTGTAATGATATATATGCGTTGTCTGGTCGGACATTTCTACCATTTATTGTACAAACCCAATGTCATCTAAAATTAACTAATGTATTTTCAATGCCTTAAGTTTCTATTTACGTCTTTAAAATGGTTTATTATGTCAGTTATGAATCCGAATAATGTTTTGTTGGATTACTTATAGTATATGTTACACATATCGAGTAATAACAATGAATTATACAAGGTCATTTTGAACAATGCGAATCTACTTTGAATTCCATTTCAGTATTCATATTAGTTTTTACTAGTTTAAAAGTCGCGTCCTTCAAAATATTGATCACCTCGTCTAGCATGTTTCTATTTTTGTTTCATTTTTGGAAAGTCGTATTTTCTGTTTCTGTTTCTATTTATTCCCCCGCCCCCATTCCAGATTTTAATGACTGGGGCTTTGTGAAAATGTCGTATTGTTTTACAGATGATAACTGTCTACCCCATTTTAATTTCTGAACGCGAATTCAGTTTATTCATGAGTGCAAACCACTCATCAGACAAAAACTTTTGTTTGCATAATAATATTAAAACTTTCATTAACAAGGTCACTACAAATTTGAAACTCCACATGTTGACTTTTGCGGATAATTGGATGGCTCTGTAAATTAGGAGATATCTTTTATTGATATATATGTCATGTTTTAAAGATATCTCCCAAAAGTAGAGACATCTTTCAAAAATAGAAATATATCTCTCAAATGATGTGAAACACAAAAGTAGAAGTTATCTCTATTACAGTTCAGGAGATATCTTTCAGTGATACAAAGATATCTCTCAGTGTGAAAGAGAAATTGCTTTTAAAACGAAAGATATCTCTTTGAAATCAAAGAGATATCTCTTTAACTATTAAACCAAAAAAGAGACATATCTCTGATTTCAGATATGGAAGTAGCTTCTCCCGACTTTTCTAATTTACTCCCACGCAGAATTAAAACTTATCTATATAAATAAACCAGTCGCATGACCTAGTTTTAAAAATTGCTTTTGATTGTGGCAGTTAAACCTTTGCATATCCTTCATTTTGGTTTCTTTTAAAATGCGAATACATTTCAGGACTAACCGTCACAGTGATTTGATTACCAGGAACAAATGCATGTGTTTATAATCATAAAACTGTGCTTTCAGCGTAAAATTAAGAGAATAACTGTTAAGTTATGGTGAACATTTAATGAACATTCAACATATATTGCAGTTCGAACACAAAGACCGACAATGTAATCGTGTGTGAACGTTTTAAATATGTTAAAATACACCGGGGTAATTTTCAAAAGCTGAACATAGATCCGGTTATTCGAGTGATATACCGTATTGTATATCAAGCTCAAATCCTTCTCTCCTTATATGAGACGAAATGGAGTTAGAATGGAAAATATTACCTTAATTGTCCTTAAAATTATCCTTCCATAAGGTATCGTATTTATTAATAGCCACGCAGGTTGTGAAATAACACGCAATTGATAAAGCTGACCTACATTCACTGGTTTGTTGAATCAAGTAAGTTCGGCTACAAATTTAAACGAAAGTACAGGTTTAACATAAAAGAGCTTCGCTTGATTCTTAGTATGACATGATCAACTGGACTAAGTAATCAAAATAGATTACAAATAAAGCTAGATGTTTTGTTTTAGATATGGTATAAATTTTCTTAATATTTAACTTCAGTCTCGCATTTGCCGGTGGGTTGAGATTTTTTGCCGGGAAAAACCTCTCGCTTGTAAATGATTTGATAATGGGTATATACTGAATGAAATCAAAATTGTTAATCAATATTAATACTTCAAAGTTACTTTTGTATTCTTGCTAATAGGTGTTTTTCTTTACATTTTTACTAAATAACCCAATGTACTCACATGAAACTTCACAATGTCATCTAGGAATATATTGTTTGTAAAATTGTACACGTGGTACATTAACAAGAAAGTATGTCAAAAGGTCAAAGTCAATTAAAATGTTAACTTTCAAGACCAGTACATGTTGTCAATGTGCAGAAATAGACCTCATACAGATCTCCCAAGCGCGGTTTGGTTGAGAACCATTCAGTCGTTTAAGAGAAATAGAGCAGAGATCGTACTCATCACTCATGTGTAATTTGGTTGAAATACATGTGTAGGAGAAATAACCGAGATATTATTAAATTTGATAAGTCAATGACAATAACTCCGCTTTAAGCAATATATGTAGAATCGGAAAATGATGATGATATGCAGATATAGTCATTGCACAGATCACATACGGTTTGGATGAAATGCAAAGAGTTGCATAGGAGTAATAGGATAGACAAAACAATGACATATCAAGAATAAGGATGAATCGGAAAATGCTGACAACATGCAGAACTAGGCTTTGGACTTATCAGTCATGTGAACTATGGTTGAAATCGACTTTGTGGTATAAAAGGAGTTGCGCAGACAATCCTTGTGACATCTAGACGGACAGGGCAACATCAATCTGAAAATGTCTTCCTGTCCCACTTCGTCGGGGTGGGGAGAAATGATAACCACTTTGTTAAAGCAACTTTATACCGACATATTCAATGTCGTCGCTTAAGTAAGGAGTCAGAAATTAACATGTAAATACGTCATTTGCTAAACTGCTTAAGAAAGTAGGAACATTTGGATTATGTTTCTCTCTGATTTGATACACCTTCAACGTATGTTACCAATTTTCAGCAAGTAAGCGTCAGCTATATCTTCATTGTTTTTGACAGCTCTCATATTTTCTGACATAAAACAAACCGGTTTATTAGTTAAAGGGACATACCCTATAACTGGTGTCAAATTAAATAACCCCCAAAACAAACATAAATAATGTAATCTTTGGAAGTATCATAACTTACCCTAGAAGTTTCAGCTATGAATTCCAGTCACTATCGAATAAATCAGCGGAATAAAATATGCTGCAGTACTTGTAGAGCTGTTGTTGTTACACGCCGTCCTGGAGGCGGCGTGTATATTGGACTGCAGTAAGTAAAATTTCCATGGGGTGACGTAACAACTTTTAGACAGTAGACTGATTTCACAGTGTGTTCTTTTGTAACAAGCGGTCTTTTGATTTGAGATCGCGAACCAGTCTAAATTTTACGGAAATAGCCGATTTTAAACGAATGACTACGAAGTTATTTTTAGTAAGGACGCTGGACGACAACGATTTAAAACGAATGGCTACGAAATTACTTTTAGTAAGTACGTTGAAGTTTGCTATATGAAAAGCCTTCTATGTTACATCAATAAGGCATAAGAATATATAAAGTGATGTTTATATCGAGGAGCAACAAAGCTCTATCTGCTTCTCTGTCTTGGACTTGGAACTTTTTCGATTACTTCCCTCGATATGTTCAGATTTTAAAAACATACCTTTATCGGTATCATCTTTTTTAGCATTAAACATTAACAAATGGTCAGCCATGTACAAAATTAGAGTGCAAAAAGATTAGATTTGGTTAATCACCATACATTAAACCCAACATTACTAATTATCACAACCCCCACTCCATTTGGCGGCGTTCAAACATTTGACTTGTACAATTATTGGGTGGATGCGATTTTTTACAGAAGGCCTCTATATTGATGTATTCAGGCACACGTGTTTACGACTATTGATTTATAAGCAAAAATCTATATTGCCCTGTATAGTAGCGTGTTTCTTTTTTAAGTCTATTTTCGGAAATTGCATTCTATTTTCGGTGTCTATATATATTTCCCTGTACACCGGTACCTGCTCGATTCTTGGAAACTAGTTTTTTTAAAGGAACTTGATCTTGGCAAGGGACATTGTGAAAACAAGCTGTTTATCCATTGCATCAACAATTTCTAACACAAAATTTTCTTTTAATTCATGGTTGCAGATCAATATCTCCACTCTTTACTTTTGTCAAATAAATTGTATACGAGTATACACATGTACCAGCTTTTTGATATCAATACTCAGCTTTTGACAGCTATCTATTATAACAAACTCATATAAAGCTTTAAAACTTTTCTTTGCACCCTGCTGAAGAAACTGCTTCGTCTCTTTGAAAATGGTCTCCTACCTACAGGCTTTGTTGATTTCATGCTGATCGCTGCACAGTGGATATGACGTTTGTCTCAAAACAACTCCTCCAGGAAAAATACCAAGAACAAAACACAGACCTCTACACCACTTTTGTAGACCTGACAAAGGCTTTCAACAGGACTGTGGAAAATAATGCAAAAAATCGGCTACAAAATTGATTATTGAAAATACAAGAATTCCAGAAAACTTTAATTTTCACATGATGTTGCTTTTTTTCTTGATCCATTTGTGAGATACCTTATTCAAAGATCTACATTAACAAATTCCTTATCTCGAAACGCTTCGGGCGATATTTCATCAAATTTAAAGGTCACATAGTCGTTTATATTACAAATGGGTTCAGGATAATCACCTCATAAACCGTTTCAAATTTGAAACTTAATAATTATGTTGTTGTAGATTACTGTATGTCCCGTATTTGATTTTTAGACTACTTTTAAATTAGCAAGGGTTAAAGTCTTATCGATAAACTTCGTATTTGATCTAGTAGCTAAGGGAGATTGCTCAAGAAAAATTCGAGGTGCATTCTTGAAACTTCTGATATTGGTTGCCTTATACAGTTGGATGGCCCATAGTGATTTGGAAATAACTTCAATATAGGTAAACGCCACACTGTTCTGCCTATTTCTTCACGGTTTGAATTTGTTCAAATTGATGGTGTCATTACAGGAGACAGCTGCTATGCAAGATGGTAGTGCTAGTATGTTCATCATACACACGACTGGTGGATTAGAGACAGGTAAGCATTGCACCAACTTTAAAGCAGAATTTACAAGCTACCAAAGAGGCGTCGGAATCTATTGAACAGTCAAAACAGGACTTTCAATAGGTGCTTATTCTGACAGATGCACTATCGGGCCAAGAAGCCTTGGCTAATGCCAAATTACCATGCCTTGTTAAATATCTTAACATGCTAAGCAGTACGCGTAACGTGTCCATTCAGTGACTACCCACACACTGTGGTGTTCATGGCAATGATATGGCTGTCAAATTGGCGAAACAAGGAGCAATGAGCAACCAAACATTCCATAGAGTCACTTATGACGAAAAGCTCTAGGTGAATAAGAATCTTACAAGTACGAAGACACAGAAAGAAGACTTCCATCTACAAGACAGATGGGAACAAGTCATTGTATTCAGGCTTCGTACAGGACAGACTCAATGCTCATTTCAATGAAAACTCGAAGCTGTCCTCATCACAATAATGCTGGCGTGGTCTTTTAGAGCAAACACCAGAGCATTTATTTCAGATATGTACCTTGTGAGATCGTGTGGCAAGACTGACTACCCTGAAAAATAAGTTGTGTGGTAGGAAAGAGAAGCTCATTTATAGTTATGAAACAAAGGCTCGTAGACTAAAGTTGGCTTGTCATTAACTAATATTCATAATCCCCTGATCTTAATTGCACACTCGAGTTTTATCTATTGCAATGATACTGGTGTTTGGGGGCAAAAGCACTACAAATAAAAAATTATTTAAAATCACTTTTTTCAATGCCGTAGGTTTCCATATGTCTTTAAGAGGTTAATCCGTAGATCTATAATGTTTAGTTAGACTTCTAGTATTATATGATGCGCGTTACACACAGCAATCATAAATGGTCACCCTTTCTTTAAAAAAAATGTGCTCGTGTTTTGAACAATGCAAGGTTACTTTGCAATCCATTTCAATATCCATATGATTAGTTGTAAATAATACATTTCATATGTTGTTCCCAGCCTGGTCTCTCCTATTGGTGTGAGAACGGTAAGCAATGGTTCAGTTTTATATATATAAGGATAATTAATTTAAACCCGCGTTAAAATGTTTCATCAAATAATGTTATATTCTTTTCTTACTTTCAAAGCGGGATATATCAAGCGAATATGTGACTTTATTTTTAAATAACGCATGAAAACTTTCAGTGTAGCATTACTTTATACAAAACTTATCCAAACTTTGTTTAACACGATGTAAGGTTGTATAGTTTTGGACTTAAATATTAATATAAATGTAACTCTGTCTGATTTTTGATCCATTCTTCATCTGGAGCTGAGCAATAATATTGTTTTAATACAAAAATGAAAAATCAGTGCAATTTGTGCGAAATATTTACACTTGGGCACATATTTAACCGACATATGAATGCAAAACGTCATAAAGAGGAGTTATTGCGCTATGATCAACCTTTGCAAGCATCTTAAGCACGGCACTGCATCAGGACTTTAAATTTCAGCATCCCTTAACGTGCATCATATCTGGACCCACGTCTTGTGGTTAGTATTCAATATTATTCCTTTAATTATGATGTATTGACTCTATCAACCCTAGAGTTCCAACTGAACTCGTCCTAGGAGTGTGCTAAGTATAGACTTGATAACCTAAATTAAATTCTAAAATAACTGGCTTTTATAAATAACCTTCACTCTGATAAAAAATATGCTTAGGTTGCTACTTATTCACCATGACTTTCAATTTTCACTATCTTTTTATATCAAGTAGGTTAGTGATTGTAGGCGTGATTGGGAGGTTTCTGCTTAGCTACTTTCTTCACGGTGTAAGTATTTATCATCATACTAAGCTGGGAATCAAGGTCATATTGTAGAACAATCCTCTTTCAAGGGGCAATACTCTGATGGGCTTAAATCGTAAGAGCGTACGAATTATGTCCCTCGTGTGGATATTTGCCTCCCCCCCCCCCGTTTACCACTACTTGTCGGGGGATAGTGCAAGATACAGAAAGCATCCCAAATCCAGAGACATCCCTGGTTCTTTTACATGCCAGATGTATAGCACCAATACATGATGTGATTTCGGTTTTAAGTCTCATCCGAAAGACTGTTAGTAATTTTAGTTGGTCAGCCCCGGGAATCGAACCCACAACCCCGATATTACAAGTCTCGTGCTCTACATATTAAGCTAACCCGGCTGACTAACCGGGCACACTTTTTTAACTTTTGCTCACAGTTTTAACCTGTTCTCATTGAGTTATGGAAGACTGCATTCATGGTTTTAAACTAAAGTTTGCTTATTATTGACTAGTATTCCAATATGGCATATGTCTATAGTCAATCGGACTGCTTTAATATGAGCAATCATAAAGTAGAGTTTCGTATATGGAAATAACCCCTCCCGACCACGCAGTAATAGTAATCTTGAAGTAATATCTGTATAAATATACTGAAAGGATAAAGAAACGCAGGGTAAACATTTGAGGTGATTTAAAGTGATGTGTTTGATAATATATACAATATTTTATGTGAATATAAAAAACCCATCTTTAATCAACAAATTACCAAAATGTCATTAGATTTTGACCAATAATCCATTAGTAATTGAAGCACATTTAACGGTACCCCCCAATATCGCAAAGTGAAATCAACTGACTCGTCCCGATCGAGGTTGGTCGGAAACCCTTCCAGTTTCTCTCAAACGACGTACAAGACGTTCTATGGTGGAAACATTCACACTGAACTGCATAGCAACCGTTGTTGTTGCTTCTGACCTTGCATAAGCAATGCAAGAGCCTGACCCCTCAGAACTTCTGTCAGCCGTACCATGATTGCAAGAGCTTCAGATTCAATGTAAACAGCGGAAATAGGAAATTGATGTGTATACCTCAAGAGTATCAAGTGGTATGACCAGATGTTTTTTGCTTTTTATCACTTTCTCTATGTGGCATGGTGCAATGCACGGTTGAGTGACTTTAGGCACCGGTTTGAGTGACAAGTGACCAAGACAGTCTTCTGACCGGTTTTCATAATTCTAGGTCAAGCATTAAAAAAATTGTTGCATATATTTTTACCCTGCGTTTCTTTATCCTTTCTGTAAATAAGTCTGGGGACGTTTTATCAACGTTCTACGACATGTCTGCGACATTGCAGCGGCATTGAGTCTGCGACACCTTTCGTAAAACGGTCATGCGACAATGGCGTAGAACGAAAGCTGCGACAAAGATTTGTCTTTGACTGCGACATGTTGATAAAACGGCCCCCAGCCACATGAACTAGTTTTGAAAAATGGTTTTGATTGTGACAGTTAAGTCATATAATATCCTTCACCTTTTTTCCTTTAAAATGCCAAGGCATTTCAGGATTAACGGTCTAAGTGTTTGATTCCCAGGAACAAAACAATGAATGTAAACGGTTTTACGTCAACCCACTGACGTCATTACTCCACGTGACCGGTAAACTTTTCAATCGATTTTCTACTTTGATAGGTTCTAAATACATTTGTTTGTCGTATTTTTTATACTATCCCAGTCATGTACTTTCTGTATAAGATGACTAAATTAAAAACAAGTTTATATAGATACATTTGTATATCCCTGTTGCAAAGGCATCTCAATTTGCCAAACTTCAATATATCTATTGATCGCCCCCTTGACAAATTAGTATGAGTCCGTTCTTGTTTCAGACAAAATCAATTGAGCCCTACAAACTTGTCAAATCCAGTTCGATGTAATTGTTTGTAGAAAACGTTATCTATTTATTGGTCTTATTCAAGTAATTTAAAACATTCAACCAAACTGTATCTTCACGCATATCATTAACCAGACGAGAAAACATTGGGTTAAGTGAAATGTTCATTCTGTTTTTATTGCAAAGTTTATGTTAAGCATCTAGCATAGAGAGGAACTATGATGGACTTTGACGTTAGACTTTGTCAGAGACTGAGATGAACTTTTATGATTTAATGTTCAGGTATGCAATTTTTTGTAGCTCGAAATCAATAGCCGATTACTGTTTTGAGTAGGTCTCGTTGTAATCTTTCTAAAGCTTAAAAAGATTCGAACCTACCGCCTATGGGTCAGTAGTCTGAGGTTTCGGATACTAATGCACGTAGAGTCTAGATACATAAGTTTTCATCCGTTTGTTCGGCGGAAAACACAAATGTCGATCGCCAATTCAATACCTACCTAAGTCTTTCACACAATCCTCTTATATCTTATCTGTCCTGACAATATTTTCATATACATTTACCTTTTATTTTAAAGAAGGCAAATGACACAAAGTATCATCATTAGCATTGTCGTTCGCGATTGAATACAGCATGCAGGTCTCCACGGTATATTACGGAGATAACGAGTGAACAGGAGTACACGAATAACATAATATAGCACTTTATTGCATTAGGATAGACAGCTTGTAAAAAGCTCTTCATGAAAAAATATAACTATCTCTGTCAGCTGCAATATTACAAATGCACCTTAGTATAGGGGCAGAGCATTCGAGGTCGTTTGTTCGAAAACCGTCACTGAACCTCCACAGTTCTTTTTAACCGGTCGAATCCAGAGCAGTTAATATTTAGTTGCAAGAATTTAAGCGTAGATACAAAATGAATAAGCTTAAACTTTACCGAACTAGTCTTCTAAAACTAACCTAATTATTTCAAATAAAGTATGTAATCTGCAGAACGGACGACCTCGCAAACGTTCCAACAAGTTTTACGTGATATGTGCCATGGAACGATTCCAAATGATTATCGATTGGCAAGTTATGAAGGTCTCTAGTGCTTGTTAATTTGATCTCGTTTTTGAGAAATCAAGAACCCATTTAGGAATTGTTTACGGGTATGCTTTGATATATTTCACAAGGTCATTTCCATTCGTTTGGCGGCGTTGAATGTAAGCAGTTTTTTTAGGTTATTTTTTGGTAAATGGATTACTTGTAAAGATTTTTAATTTCATTATGTCGTATCTCATTTTAGTTTAGGCGGTGTGTAAATTGTTTCAATATGGAATGGTCGCTACTTTTGTTTATTTGGTAATTTATAAATGTCCTTGTATTTATATCATTACATGTACATAACGTACTTAAATAAGGGGAGTCCAACGTTTAGCGCAATTAGCACCAATCTTTGCCCCGCTAATTCATGCAGATTACTCTAATATGTGACAACCTAGACTAACGATTATGACGTCAACTTCGACTTTGTTCGGCATATTAAAAGAAAGACTTTTTAGCATGAAGCATTGTCTAGTAGACTTTTAGCAAGAATGTTTATATCATAACCAGTGGGTCAATATTGATCCCGCGCGGGGTTACTTGATTTTACAAAGGTTTCTATTGGAAAAAACTACATACATCCCCTCCAAAACCACAAGGCCTAGAGCATAGATATTGAATATTCAGACCTTTTCCAAGTTTGTTCAAAGTTGCCCGTAGAGCCAATATAAGCCCTGCTCATGTGCTTACTCGTTTTAAGTAGACTTAGTTTATAGGTTAACCTTTAAAACCTTCTTCTCCGAAACTACAAGGTCTAGATCTTAGATATTTGTCAAGTGGATCTCATTTAAGTCCTTTTTTCAAATCATAAAATGACTGAATCAGAAAATGCCGACTATATGCACAAGGTGTGAGGCTGATCAGTCATGTGAAGTTTGGTTGAAATCCGACGAGCGATGTAAGAGGAGCTGTGCGGTCAAATATTTGTGACACCCAGACATACAGGACAACATCAAAATGTCTTCCCTCCCCACTACGTGAAGGATGGGGAGACATAATAACCATTTCATAATAGCAACATTGTTCATACATATTTAAAGGCTTAGCTTTAGTAAGGAGTCAGAAATATTAATATAACAGGAACATCTCTATAAGGATTCTCTCTGGTTTGACACACCTTCAACACAGAATACTTGAATCAGTATAACCCACCTTTTGTTTTGGGCAAATTTTCAGGATTTCAGCGTGAGCTCTATCTTTGTTTCATTTTATAGCACATATATTTTCTAAATAAGACAAACCGGTTTATTCATAGGCACTTGGTTTCAAATCAATACATTTTTTTTTCTTTCCCGCACATTCTCACTTACATACGAAAAACCATTTTTGTATTATGATGTGAGAAAAAAATATTGATTTGAAACCAAGTGCCTATGGGTTTATTAAATTACTTTTGAATAAACTACTGCATCGCAGTGGCTTTGTCCTATAGTTCAATATTCACATCACATGTTAGGGTAATATGAAACCTTGTATTTTGTAAACTATATATCGGCGATGCATAAGTAAGTTCATGAAATTAATGTAATACAATTTGCTTTTGATTAATTATATACACGTATGTATAGAAAATATTGACCTGATACTTTCGCACTAGCTTAAATTGCTGGCTTTACGTGTAGGCTAAAGGTCTTTATTACAGAAATAAGCAAATTTACGAGTTGCAAGGGAGCGTCAGTAATAAGACTGTTTATTCCTGTGATATGGGTCTATAACCGATTTACAGTATGTCCCATCTTCACACAACACTTGCATTGCAATATATATAGACCAAGGGCGTAAATTAGTTCTGTGATATCACAAGTTATTTTCAAAGTGCAGCTATTGGATCACCTTGATCTGTCACGATTGCCGGTTAAGTTGCATAAAACCATAGTCAGGTATAAATATTTGAAAATTAGACATGCAATTGCTGTTCTGTGTTGGGTAAAAAACAATCATACAAGGTAAGCTATACAAGCAAAAATCAATACTTCAAACACATTATAACCCCGTCTAGTAGTGTGTTTCTACAAGTAAGATGTTTTGTATTATATTCTGTGTATAATTATGGACGTTCTTTTGTTGAAACATATAAATTATCAATTTGCTCATTTTGCACTTTATATTGTGTACAGCTGTGTAATTATCCATGTATATTATGTTCTTTCCTTTTATGATTTTCGTTCGTTCTTCTTGTTTATCTAATTACATCTTCTATTTATATTTATGTCAATCACTGTAAATTGGAAATAAAGAGTATAAAGAGTATATATAATTCCCTGCACACCAGTTTATGGAAACTGTTGTGTTTATATGTTATTTAAATCAGATTCTACAGAAACTTGATCACCTCGTCTAGCATGTTTCTATTTTTGTTTCATTTTCGGAAATTGACTTATATAGCGTTGCATTTTCGGTTCCTGTTTCTATTCCACTTTTTAATGACCTTACTTTTGGCAGAAGGGCTTTGTGAAAATGTCATGATTTCTAATTTATCAATGTGAATCTTCAGTGTATTCATGAGTGCAAACCATTTATACCCACTTATCAGACAAAATGTTGTGTTTGAATAATAATATTTCGACTTTTATTTACAAGGTCACTAACTTTGTACTTATGTGATTACAGTTTTGAGAATAACAGCGTGAGCGAAAATTTACATCTGGCCAGTAAACTTTTACAATTTTCCTTTATGTGGACGTCCTAAATTTTAAAATGCGTCAATCGGGACCAAACGAATTCCGGAAAATACGAGAACTACGGAAAAGATAAATCTGCACATGGCCCCAATAATGGGGGCCTCAAGAAAAAATATTTTTTTATCACATACTCACGGCCCGTAAACGAACACCACCTTCACCGCTGAATGATGCCAGTCTTGAGGCGGTGGGGGGTGGGGCGGGGGGGTTACATCAGACGACTGAATATATTTGATATTCGTTTTTACATAGAATTTATTCACCGTGCAAATTGTTCAAAACTTGCCCAAATCGATGCTGACTTTCAAGTCTCAGGAGAAAATAAAGTTCGCCTGGGACATCGGCAATATTGCCCTTAAATTATATGGCATTGTCATATATTGTAAACGACTTCAATTTTTTTAAATGCAATTTTACAAATGCACCTAGAGAGTCATAAGGTTACGGAGAAAAACTTATGTATTTAACATTAAACATACACGACAGTCGTTTACACAAGTCATTTCAGTTTCATGTCGCGTATATATCGTTCAGTAGACACGATCTATTGGATGTTTTTAAAGCAACTAACTTGTTATTGTACAATTATCAGTAAAACGTTCCGGTTTTTACAACCAACGGTATAGTATTAAGTGAATAAAGATTTATCTCACGAATTGCATTGAAAAGAAAGGTAACTACGTGTAATATTTCATCAATTATTTTGTCGCTGCACTTGAAGTTTAAAAGATTACATTTTTAGTCTCAATTATCGGACAAACAATTGTACTTTTGATCAGACGTATAATAGACCGGCGGTCTTAAACGCTGCATGTTTTTAACAACTTAGTAAAAGAGCAATAAAAGGTAATCTAAATTTCTTTTACAAAATTGATAAATATTAGTAGTAGATTAACATGAATTTAAGATTTAAGTTTTTTCATGAAATGGATAGAATATTTAATAAGTGGCGGATTTTTCATAAGGGCATGTTGCCGTTACAAACTTAAAAAAAAATTGTGCAAGTTATGTGGTAGAAATTTTATCATTTTGACTTCTAAATAAAATTTGAAATAGTGAATACAGTTTTTTGTTTTATGAGCTTTCCAATGATATTAAACGTTTTGAAATGTCTTTCGTTTTAAGAAAGTCAGGTATACCGATGTCGGAAATCGGCTTTTAGACCCGACCGCTAAGAGCTTTTCAAAAAGGAGGTAGTCATAACAAAAGCAATAATTTAACTGAATTTCGTCGATTTAACTATTTTTTCATGTTGGGACAAATTGACTGAGGATCAGCCTTTCAAATACATCTCACAAATATAAGAAATATATCTCTCAAAAGATGTGAAACAGACATCTGTAAGTGGAATATCTCTTTCACTATTTAATCAACAAAGAGACATCTCTCTGATTTCAAAGAGATACCTCCCAAAATAAGGAAGGCATATCTTAAAGTTAGTGACATCTCTGTAAATAAGGAGACATTTTTCTTGAGAGACATATGTCATGTTTTGAAAGATATGTCCCAACACGAAAGTGATGTCTCTTTAATAAAGATATATCTCTACCGTACATAATTATCTCTCATATCGCAAACTATATCTCTGAAAAGTAATATTCATTTACAATAGAGAGATATCACTTAAATTTATATTATTTTGATTTAAAAATATGTTCCATTTAATACATATATCTTGACATCGTCCCCAAAATATCTTCATTTGACATTAGTATGGGTCCGTTTTTGTTTCAGACAAAATCAATTTAGCCCAGTATTTTGTCAAATCCAGTTCGATGTAATTGTATGTAGTACTACTTAAATACAAATTATAATCTATTTATTGGTCTTTTTCAAATGAATTAAAGCATTCAACAAAACTGTATCATTACGCATATCATTAACCGGCCGAGAAAACATTGCCTTAAGTGAAATAGAAACTGAAATAAATTCGGTTTTGTTCATTCTGTTTTGATTGCAAAGTTTATATAAAGCATCTAGCATAGACAGAAACTATTAATACGTTCAATGTTAGATTAACTTTCACGTTAGATTTTGTCAGAGACGAAGATGAAATTTAATGATTTAATGTGCAAGTATACAAATGTTTCGAAATCAATAGCCGCTTACTGTTTTGAGTAGGTTTCGTGGAAATCATTTCGCTGAAGGAGATTCGCACCTACTACCTGTGGGTCAGTAGTCTGAAGAGTTCATCCGTTCTGATGGACGGAAAAACAGAATGATCAATCGGCGATAATAAAGCTTCCCAGTGTCCGCCAAGTTTAGTCATAGGTATTAGATAA
>JAFMSR010000013.1:28726672-28749172 GCA_022818135.1 Saxidomus purpurata
CCAGTTTCTTGGTTTTTTCCGACGGCGTTCACGCTTTCCACCCAACTCTATAAACCTATCGAGCGTATATACCTTCCTGGGCTCACATTATGCTGTTCATTTACCTGAAAAATAAATGATTGAAAGAAATAATATTTTAGGGTTAGTAAGTTTACTGATCATGAGTGTTACCCCGACAGCAATTAATCCGTTTATACCTATATTTTTACAGTGGGATCTTTTGATTTCCGGTTTATGCCTTTCTGTTAATCTAAACAAAGGTATTATTCGTAATGGTGATCCAACAGACAGACGAACTAAATTGTGACCAGACGACAACCAAAGTGTCGTCTGCTTTGGAACGTAGCTGCTTGAAACTACATTGTATATGTTTTTAGTACACACTAGGAACAAATTGGTTAATAAATATTCTGTAAAACTTAGTTGAGATAGTTTGTTTACAACTTCGTTAGTTTACCATAATTTTTTTATAAATTACCTTGCACATGTACATACATCCTTCATTTACATTCTTCTACAGTGACTGTCATGTCTTCGTGTAAGAGACTTGTTTTAGTTGATTTACAAGTCCTGCAAGATTTCTTTGCAACCCGTCTATACGGTTTCGGTTTTGTTCAAATATCCTCTAAAAATACCAAAAATGCGTGACAATGCCAATAATTTATGCATACATGTAGTTTCTAGACACAGATATTGATCGTATATTCAGGATCAGAGGGTTCCTGGTTCGATCCCCACCAGTGATACGACGTTTCTTTCCCCAACAGTGATACGACGTTTCTTTCCCCACCAGTGATACAACGTTTCTTTCCCCACCAGTGATACGACGTTTCTTTCCCCACCAGTGATACAACGTTTCTTTCCCCACCAGTGATACCATGTTTCTTTCCCCACCAGTGATACGACGTTTCTTTCCCCACCAGTGATACAACGTTTCTTTCCCCACCAGTGATACGACGTTTCTTTCCCCACCAGTGATACGACGTTTCTTTCCCCAACAGTGATACGACGTTTCTTTCCCCACCAGTGGTACGGCGTTTCTTTCCCCACCAGTGATACGACGTTTCTTTCCTTAAGCAAGACACAGATATTTCAACACTGCCCCTTCTCGCTCTGTCTGTCTGCAAGTGTTTAGTGTATATAACAGAAATATATAAAAATACGAAACGAAGTTCATGCCACTTCTATAATGAATAATAGGTGTAACTGTTGTATTGAGAAACACTAATTTAAAAACTCCTTTTAGATAAGTGATACAATTTAATATCAATATCATGAGTGCGACGCTATTATCACAAAACCTAAATCATTTATATTCATCACTGAAAAAGAAGTGCTGGCAGACCAGATATGATATCTAAATTATCACTTTTTATTCAACTGATACATCATATAGTATTTCATTAGTTAGCATAAAATAATATACAATTATGGACTTGTAAGGCATTGGAGATGATGTGATATTCACCGTTTTAAAATATGTGTGTCATTAGCTAATAAGCATGAGGAGACCCTTAACGGCTGTCAGACTTATCAACTAGCCCTGCTGATTATAATATAAACGTGGAGGCAACACGAAACAATAAAATTATATTCTAAATCATTTCTCGTGTTCCTCCGTGATCAAGTGGTTAGAGCCGCTGACTTTAAATCACTGTTACCTCTCATAGATTGAGGGTCGTGGGTTTGAGTCCTGCTCATACCAGGTCTTTTAATATGTGAAAGTTGGCAGTTTCTTACGGAGATAGAGATCGAGTTCTCGTTCTTCCCTCGTTCATTGGTTAGATAAACTACCAGTCTATAAAAATGGCCGGAATACGGTTGACACTGGCGTTAATATTTCCTACAATACAAATCAAAGGACTGAAAGTGCTGGAGGATCGATTGTCTCTGAACAACACAGTCTGCACACATACATGTGTAAATATCAGGACAACATAGACTGTACACATATATGTGTGAATATCAGGACAACCCTTGCACGAGTAAAGTTATAAACTGGAGACACAACTGTCCACAAATTTTGACCTTTCACCATTTGTGTAAACTTTACTTTTGAGATAGGAACCCATGTGCTTACATTATGTCATTCAGTGACTATGTTCAACTACCCTATGAAGTATTAAGCTGTGAATCGTAACTGAGAAATGGATTTTGACAAAACTGAACTGAAAATTTATGGTTTAAACAACTTTAAATGTCATTCAAAAGTTATGGGATATGCCCATAAGGTTAATTGTATTGTGCGAATTAATTCGGATTTAACTTCGCACCCAACAGCTAAGGTCATACTGCAACTTCCGGCTTTCATGGAGGAGGAAGACCCTGGGTGCAAATTCCCTGTATCATAATTTGGGGGTCATTTAGAAACTCCGAGGGTCATACCCTTTATTGTAAAAAAATAAAAGGCATGACTATGTGTTAAAGAAGTTTTATTCAGTTTACTTCTGTAAAACTGCATGTGATACATCACAAAATGGTGGGTAATCAAAGGGTTGGCAAGACAACAGGTGTTTCTCTTTGGATGCTTTCCATTTTGTCACTGCATCTCAAAAGTCAAATTTGTCCACAAAGCGAATTTTTCATAAGTGTATTCAACCATAGACATTAAACTTGGATATTATTTGGCACACTTAAACCCCTTTCAATAGTGACAGTCTGATCGAAATGACTACAAAATGATCATTAAAATCACTCAGAAAAACGTTTTTGTTTCCCCTATTAAGGTTCGTCGACCATCTCTTGTTGTGCGTCTACGATCTATGATGACGGTATCATAAGAATCAACACGCACACAAAAACGCAATGGTACAAAATGCGGGTCGATCCGAAATCAGACGACAACGACGATGCAATAGGGTCAAAATTAGACATATCCCATACCGGAAACGTATTTTATCAACAATTTATCTTGCATTTCGAAGCGTTTTGAGAGGTTTTGAAATGTTGTTTTTGTAGTAATTTGATCATACACATTTTAATTGCGTCATAGAAGACGCTCTTTGCTATTTCTGTTGCGTCATTGACAAAATGAGTGCGTCAAAACCGCAGAAAACGCGCTCTCGCGGAAACACTGAATTTAGTGTATCCGGTGTAGCGATACGTATTTCACGGGTCTTAAATTCTCATGTCACACCGGTCTGACGATAAAAACCGCGTAGGAAAATAGTTCTATACAGAACAGATACCTCGTTGATTTAAGTTACAAATTATAAGAAAAACAACAATATAATATTATGCTATTCTGTTATGTTTTGATATTATTTAGATCTGTTACTATATAATTTTTAAAACAGAGGACAGTAATATAGAACTACTTTTCGGTCGTATTCGACAAAAAATTGTGTTAAGAGTTCGGCCGTAAGGGTCTGAAATACTCTGTTAACTTTGGATACGATTGAATAAATTCAATCGATCCAAAAAGTAACCGCCTATCGGGGAGTAACAGGTTATAAATGACTGCCAATGCCTTGATCATTTCCTTTAAAGTATTGACATCAACGCGAATTAGTATGCTTACTCCATAAGGACAGCATTTTCTTCCGTAAGAACATCAGAACAAGACTATTGAGCAACTTTAACCAGCGGGAGTTTAGTTATTACAAGGAAGTTATCTCACCCAAACGACCACGCAGCTCAGTGAACTTATCTACTGCGCACAAATGATAACGGTTATACTTCGGGTAGTTTCAACCCAAATCTGTATAACATGTAGTATAAACTCAAGACATAGGCATGCCTGAGGATGTGGTCGTCATAGTACATGTTATTTCATATACATGTACTAGCAATACTTTTGTTTCACATGTGTGTGTTATGGAGAAAGAACGAATAGCTTGAAATCGCTTTTTACAGAAGGAAAAATGATAAAATGTGCTACCCTTTATCTGTGAATTCTAAAAAGATATTCTGAAGTCTAAATTTCAAAGTATATATCATGAAAACATGCTTTTTAATAAACAGGTTAAAAATGTATGTTTACCTGCTGCCATCTTTGTATTGATATCGAAGCAGCGACAACCACCGTCTTCCGTTACTTTATGCCGCTTGCCGCAGTGAAACTGCATTACCGGCACCTGGCATCAAAGAATGATGCTAGCCCATATTTGGTTTCATTTATAATGTCTGCCAAATGTAACGACGAATTACAGTTCCAACATATTCTGATCCGCGAAATACCCAAGCTCTATTATTAGACGCCCGTTTCTCCAGGAAGATTGAGTATTTTTACAATCACCTGAAGCATCGACTTCACTTTGGACAGGCACTAGTTTGGACTCACTCTTTAAAGATTATACGGAACGGCCTCTCTTTCGAAAAGCCGTCATGTTTAAATAAATTAACTTCCAGAACGGTATGTGAATTCACTTAACGTCGTGCATAATACTTTTGCGCCTTTTTACAAGTAAAACTGTGACAACAATTTGATTGTTTTGCACTGTGAACATTGATCGTATCTCATCTTTATTGTACGTCATATACATTCGGGGAAGCAAAATTTGTTCGAATTATCGGTAGTTCGAACTTTCCGGAGTAAGCATGTCGGCCATATTGGAGATGGTACTAAAGAACCCTTCCTATAGCGTCAGCCTTACCCAGCCATCAAGATTCTTGGAAGCCAAACATCTTTGCAATTTCAGTTTAGATCTAAACCTTTCTCAACTTCTAAGATTGCTTCATATTTCGTCTCGATAGTCTTCTGTTCTGTCTTTCTCTTCACTCTTCACTTGTTTTCCTGTCGCCGACTTGGCTATCCTTCCGTTTCCGGGCCCTTCACCAAGTTGCTCAGCAAAAATTAATTTTCCCCGAATCGCCGCCTGGCTATCCCCCCATTACTGGGACCTTCACCAGGTGCTCGACGTTAGAACTTTATACACTAGTTCTGACATACATGAATGTGTGGTTGACATTGAAAAATCTAGATTTTATATAGCTTTATTGAATATGAAACAATTAACTCATTTTATGACAGGCGAACGATTGCCACAAACATAATCATAAAGTTAGCACGCGCGGCAAACAAATACACATATCCTATATTATTACCAAGTGACGATATTTACTCAATCAAGCTGGCACCTGCTCAATTTTCACGAGGTGTGAAAAATAGCGGCCGGCTGATTGATCAATAACGAACGACACTGTTCGAATTTTCCGGAGTTATTCACACTATTTTATTAATGAGCGGACAATAACATCAGTTCGAAAGTTCCGATTATCCGGGTTCCGATTAACCGGATAGAACACATTGAATTTAGAAGGAAAAAATTCGGGACCCGACGATGTGTTCGAATAATCGGGGGTGTTCCAATTATCCGGGTTCGAACTTTCGAGAGTCGACTGTATAACAAAAGTATAATAATATTTTCTCTTCTACAACCTTTTGCAAAAAATTGACTTCGATTACCTATCGATTTTATTTGATAATTTGAATAAACTACTATGTGGTGGCAATATATCAAAATTTCAGGTGGGGTCACTGGACAAAATTCTTCGCCAAACTGCAAAATATATGAAGAGTACCTTCCAAAATACGACGTTATTTACGTCAAGATTGTCGCAATAGTCGGCACACTGACTATAAATGCACTCGTTATGTAATAAAAATGCAATCAAAATTTGTGTATACTTGTAACATAAAAAATGAAACTTGAATCTTCAAAATCTGTTCATAAATACCACAGGTACGAACGTTTGTATATAAGCGCCTAAAGAAATTGGGTAGACTACTTGACGACGTCATGACGTCAACGTCGCGTGAGCGTGTTCTTATCAAATAGCATCACATTAAAGTACATACATCGTAGACTGCATATGCAAAATATGACCGTTTTCTAAGGAGGTTGAAATATTCAGACGTAAGGCGTCATGTTAAAGGGGACGTTACAACTTTTTTACATCTACACCACAAATAAAACTTTTGCAAACAGTAGCAAGTTGATAACTGATGTTTGCATTAATGCAACATCAAATTTATTTTCATTATTGAAGGTAGGTGTTTTAGGCTTTAGACTTCAAGATAATATAATTCGTAATTTTGAATTGTGGTGTATAACTGGTACGTATAAATGGGTAAAGTCCTACCAGTCACCAAAGAACATCGAGCTTTCTCAAACATTGATGCTTGAAATTTTGAAATGCTGCCTTATCTTCATTCAAAGCAATATATAATTTAATAATTTCTTTGTTTTGCCTGTTGAGTTCTTAAAAGTGTTCAGTGTATTTCTATTGGTGTAACAGCATGCACATTCGTTAATTGACCGTTTCTTATGCTTGTTTCCAGCTTGGAAAGTCACTTTTTGGCCTTGCTATTGGCCGATCTATTGTCACATAATACCGATACGTTAATAGCATGCATATCAGAACAGAACAGCACAGAACAGAACAGAACAGAACAGAAATTTATTTACATAAGACTTGAACATATAATACAGTTCCTCGTCTGTGATAGACTATATACAGCATACAGCATACGATAAAATAACAGCGAGGGTACATCGCTGGAGAACAAAATTTCACAGCCGGACAATAATTTTAACGAAACTTGCACGGCCATAGAGCCTGCTATTCTTTTGTCTTTTATAGGTGAGTTTCCATTTACAATAATATTTTACGTGCTCTTATGCCTAACACTTACTTATATTTTGGCTGGTTTTACAGCAGTATATCTACTGTTTATCAAAAAGCAATCACTGTGTTATGGCTACATGTATATTTTCGATTAAAGAAATAAACCCTTTAAACCGTCTTATGTTAAGTATTACGAAAAGTAAGTAAAACGTAAATACGTTGGGACTGCAATTGAGAGTACTCTTGCTCAGATAAACTCTTGCGTCTCTAAAACCATGATTTTTTTTTCAAAAGATTATCTTTAAAAAATTAGGATTCAATCGGTCGGAACGAACTCATCTGCTATTCGAATCAGATAACGTATATCCGGGAATCCTGATATGATTCATCGCGTTTGTAACACAGAAAGTGGTTAAACTCGCACATTTTAATGCATCTTTCTTGTCTATGAAAAGTGCGTGACTGATTTGAAATCAAATGGATCTTTACCATTTCGTAGATTTTGGCCGTAGAGATGAGAAAATGGTCGTATCATAAATGCAGGATTCAGACAGTCAAAATATAAAACAAAACATCGGAAGTACTGGAAGCAGTTGATTAATCGTTTGTTTTTACAAAAATAATTTCTTACTAGACAAATCAATATTATTGCATTGCCCATGGTTCACTTTAGCTTACAGCTTGAAGTATTAACCTATAATAGATGCGACGGGCTCAGTTGAAATGAATATTGCAAGGTAGTCAGCGCGGCCATATTGCCGTCGATTCCAGAAGTCTGCACCATTCATGTCGGAGTAGAGAATTGCGGGATATATTGGCTGATCATCCCAGGCGCAGTCTCCATTATGTTCAACAACTACCAGATGTCCCAGATCTTGATCGCAGCCGCCGTAATGACTATTGATGAAAAACGTTCTCTCTAAATGATCGTTAGCATGACCTTGCACTGTGAAGTAGTTGAACGCATGTTGTCGTGTCAAATCGGACCAACTAGCCGCCTCCACTCTGCTACCGTTGAACCATGATGTCGCGCTGCTGCTGAGTCCGTCAAAAACAACATAGGCTACCTCTTGCGACTGCTTGTAAAGGGCTAGTTTCACGTATTGAACATTCAGGAGTTCCCAATGCAAAACCTTAGGATCACGATAGTGGCTTGAAGAAGATCTGTCCATGTCCAAGGGCTTCTGTGTAGATACACCAGTACCTATCAAAACAGGAAATGTTTATCTAAATATATATATATATCTATCTATAACATATCAAGCAAACGCCATGGCGCACGGGTAGTACTATTATTGATATATAAAAGAAAATCACATTTTTATATTTTATATTGTATACTAGTCCTACAAATATCTCTAACAAATACAAAATGAGTGAGCTTACCTTTCGCCCAAGCATTGTAGACGTCTTCTCCGTTACCTGCGGTGGCTCGGAATACCATGTCCCATCCTCCTTCTTCTATCTCAGACACCAATAGGGGGGCACAAATATGGCTGGGGACTGTTAACAACTATTTTATGCCAACTAATGTAGTACTGTGTCATATCAGTGAAATATCGAGTGATGATATAATAAACAGTCACAGTGGAGTGATATAGGTTTGTCGGAACTCTTTTTCAGCGGCGCATATATATAATTTAGCTTTAATGTTAATAGTAAGCATAGATAAAAAGAAATCTTGTCCGTTACCTGAGTGGATAGGAATATTTCACTCAATGTACAATCCTCACATTTTCTTGCCTATCCTCATGACAACATAAAGCTGATCAATTCTCGATAGATATGGTCTGTGCACTGTAGACAAACAAAATCCTCTATATATTTATGACGACTTTTTACATTTTGTATCAGTTTTTAACTTATTTTACTAACTCAAACAGCTGGAACCTTAACCCCACTGAACTCGTTAGCCATTTTTTGTTTACCTACAAAGTCTAAAATGATAACAATTATTTTTGTCTTGCTGAAGTAATTTATAAACATCATGTCAAACGCAACACTTTTATGTTAACTACATGTACCTAGAGATTATATAGTATGAAGACGGAAGCAAACCAATTTTCAAAGTGTCTTTTCTAAACAATGCCAACTATTGCCACAATCGAGAGACGCCAGACAGATTTAACTTATATTTATATGAATTTATGTATTCTCGATTGCGAAGCAGGTTCTTGCAACTTAGATTTATCGCTCTCGAGACTCATTCAAGATGGAATCAACCTCAAAGAGAGAGAGAGAGAGAGAGAGAGAGAGAGAGAGAGAGAGAGAGAGAGAGAGAGAGAGAGAGAGACAGGGACAAGAAACGCCTAAGAGACACAGCACACTTAGGCACAGCGGGGGAGAGAAATATTTAAGTTAAAGTGCGCCGTTAGACTTTTAAGTAACTTAGAGAAAGACGCGTCGTTTTCACACTGTCCTTTTTAACGCACCAGTGGTTTCTATTGATTTGTAAATCTTGTAGAATATTTAGTCCAACTAAGAAGTGCTCCATTGCAAAGAACAAACGTGAATAAAATAAATTATGTCTTTGGATAGAATATTATAACAAGTAAAAACACTGAGCGAAACGCAAATACCCATTCCGTCCTGGAAGAAAAAATCCATTCAAACCAGCCA
The DNA here is from genome assembly GCA_022818135.1 of Saxidomus purpurata. NCBI lineage: Eukaryota > Metazoa > Mollusca > Bivalvia > Venerida > Veneridae > Saxidomus > Saxidomus purpurata. Next base: position 28,735,862 of record JAFMSR010000013.1, read on the forward strand.
CTAATGTTGCAGCAACTATCAAAAATTTCAAAACTAGCATTTTTCATTTATTCGCCTGTTTGAAAATTTTCCCCAAAACGCTGTTATATTGATAAACTTTGGACGATTTAGTGTTAAGAGTTAGGCCCCAAGTTACAAGTTCAAACAGATAAAGCTTGCACTATTTGATTGTCTGAAAGAAGAATCGTGGTATCAAGTTACAAAGACCTCGAGATGTCATTTCTTTATACGGTCTCACTTGCATATGGTGTTCTGTTTGAACCGTCTCTGAGGCTCTCAAATGATCTATTTAAAACAATCCCGTGAATTATATCGTATTCCGTAAGGGTCATTACCTTCTGTCATATTATTATAGTGATTCATACCTTGCTTTGTATGGTGTTCCGTTTAACTCCGTGTTATCGCCTACATAATTATAAGACAGATGATGGCACAAAAATGTTAAACAGAAAAAAACAATCTTTTTAGTTTCTTTACGCGATGCTGTCGCCATTTTCAGAAATTACGTGTGACAATTCATGTGACATCGGACTACTTTTAAAGCCGCTCGCTCTCAAATTTTTGTAAAAAGTAAAGTTCTTGAAACTGTATGTAAATAACGTATCTTAGAACATATAGTCATATAAAAAGGCTTCAATATAAATTCCTGTCACGTATATCTCTAAATTTCAAATAATACGCTACGAAATTCAAAGCGTTGCAAACGCTTTTGAAATTCCAGTATAAACATATAGTGTAGCGGTGCTTTTCAATCGATTTCTACAAATTCCTACCTAGATTTTTGCTTATTTTTCTTTCTAGCCTTTAGTTTTATATTTATGAATAAAAATGTCAATTTTTTATATAAATATTTTTTTCAACGGTAACTGAGAGCGAGCAACTTTAAGATGTTAACATAGAAATTGATGGCAGCGTAGCGTAAACGATAACTTTGGTTTGGTTATGTTTTGTCAGTCCTATACGAGAACTAGTTAGCAAGGTAAACTATTAGGAATATCTCTGCATGTGAACTACCCCAGAGTAATATACCGACTCCTATGTATTTTTCATGCTATGTTTACGACATTAATACGTCCACTATGTAAACTGATTCACTATGCAGATGATAGTACAATTCTCTTCTCTCAGAAAGATCCAGAGGTAATTAGTAGAATACTAGAGCTAGAAAGTTGTAGTCAGTGGCTTGTTGTTGATAAACGACCGCTCCACTGAGGTAAAACTGAAACTATTGTCTTTGGCTATAAGCGTAAAAAAGTAAGTTATATGACTTTTGGTGAAATGCAATTTGGGCCTTTAATGAGGTCCCAAAACTCTGTCAAATATCTTGGGTCTATTCTAGATAATGATCAGTCTGGTTATTCCATTGTTAACATTATTGTTAAAAAAGTTAACTCAAGAATCAAATTTATGTATAGGACAAGGAAAGGTTTTAAATAAATATCTCATGAAAACACTTTTTGGTTTTGTGGTTTAAATAAAAATTCAAAACATAGTCTTTAGGTTGCTGAAAATAGAGTAATCAGGTTTATTAATAACGTTGTTAGTAAAACATCTTTAAGAGTACCTGATGTTATAGATATTGGTTTTCTGAATATTGATTCACGAAAAAAAAATATTCAAAATATTTTTTCTGATTGTGTTTAGGATAATTCAGATAATTTGTTTACCTTAATAAAATATTTTAATCATTTACTGTTATAGAGGGTTGCAACGATACGGTCAAACCCGTATTGCGATATATTGCGATACAGTCAACCCATACTGCAATACGTTTTGCGATACATTTCGATTCAGGAAACCCATATTGCAATAAGTATTGCGATATATTGGTGAAACAGAAATGCTAAGAAAATAGAATAAAACCAAATCACTACCTTAAATACAGTGCCACAAGTTATCCACAAACATTCCAAAAACTGCATATTAAAGGTTAACTCGAACTATGGGTAAGTTATATTATATTTGTAACCTAAGAGTGGCAAATATGGTTAAACATAATCTTCTTCTTCTCTTTCTGATGTATTTAGATGCATAGCAATGTGTAAAGTAGTTCATTTAACTCTGAATATCGCGGTACGTATCGACCCGGGTCTGTACTGCAATTTACCGGTATACCGGTATATCGCTGCACTACTACTGTTATAGCCTTTCCACTGGTTAATTCTATTATATAACTCCACCAGGGCTTATGAAATAAGATTTTCGCACACATTAGATTTTTACAAACATTGGTAAGACGTCCAGGAACCGCAGGATTTATTCCCCGCTCAATCACTATCAAAACTATAGTCTTTCGGATGAGAGCTTCATCCGCCGTCCCATGTATCGATGCTACACAGCAGGCATTTTTAAGTACTAGGGGTGTCTCTGATACTGGGACAAGTTCTGTACTCTGCACTATCCATCGAAACCTTACATACCGGTAATTAAACTCTTCAATCTGTGGACGTTGGTCATATGACTATTCCGGTACCAACGATAAAACTATCATAGAATACAAGGTTTGGCCTCTACACATGATTAAATCAGTTAAATTGCCTGATTTCCGTCGCCGCAATACGAGCACCCAGGGAGTCATGCGGCGACGAGTAGGAGGGCCGTCGTGGTGTGCGCAGAAGCTCGGCGAGTGATCGCGGGTGGAGCCGCCACGAGTGCAGATCTTGGTGGTAGTAGCAAATATTCTTCTCGGTCTTACCTGCTACGCTCCTGTATTATAACGAAAAGTTTTCAAATTGATGGATAAAGTAATAAACAAAATATTTGTACAGGAAAAAGTGCTCTTTAATAGTTTGGGAGTGTCATAAAAGCTAAAAACTAACAAAACATAAAATGTAATAGTTTTTTTCATAAATCAAACTGAAAAATGAAATCAATCTTAACATTCAAGCAAAAGTTGAAATACACTAGCACTAAATTACTTAGAATTATGTTGCATAATAGCGTCTCTCGTGACTGCAGACCAGTTCCGTAAACCAACTATTTAATATTTGCGTACAGCTTTTTTCGCTTTATCCATTGAGGCCAGTATTCTGCGAATTCGAGAACACGGTAGTCCAGACATATACATGCAAGCATAGGGAACATTAACAGGCGCAATAATATCTTGGTTCACAGTAATCACGTTTGCATTAGTTTGTATCCGCATCTGTATCGGAAACACTAAGTTCAAGAAGAATGTTACAATACTCTTTCATCAGAACATTTCTCCATTAGTCGATTGTACCGGGTATGTTGGAGACATGATTTTAGGCCTTGTTTGTCAAATAAATTGTTAAAAATTGTAGTAAATTTTGTCTTTGCTACATGATGGAGGACCCTTGGAATGAGACTGTTATACAACTTCCTTTGCTTAGGAGTCATACTTGGGTTCATGGCGAGTTCACCAGAGGAGAAATTTCTGGCTTCCTTCTTAAGGTAAATGTGAACGCCATTTAGAGAAACATACGACTAGTAATCCTATATAGCATTTTCGTGAAGTTAAGTTGTACATGGAATAAGTTTTTTTCATAATATAGTACAATGTACAATATAAACTTACTTTACATAATCATAATAGCGACTATTATAAGACTGTCTTAAAATTAAACTATACATCTGGGTCATATGACCCAGTATAATTTCATTTGCGTTACCGAAAAAAGTGATTAAACAATGATACAACTGTTCTATTATATCGGTATGCTATGATACAAATAAAAGATGTACAACTAAACTAGCAATTACACTTATGGTATAATATCTTTGTATCTTAGTTTTCTGCTTACATACATTTATCAATTTCAACAGTAGTTATTTTCTCTTTATTATCACGAAATTATTCACATAATTATTATATCAACACTTCTAGGATTGGATTGGGAGCTAACACCTTTTTAAAAGCTTTTGTTCAGACGGTGTTATGCAATCGATGTAATAATACAATACTCATATACTTAGATATTGCTTCCAATATTTTCAAGAGTCTATAGAGACAGTCTGTAAAATAAGAAACACATATATTTGTACATACACAAAACGATATATTATATACAAGACATAACACATTTGGTCTTTCATAGAATATTAGAATGCTAAACATTTAAAAATCTTAGCTGAAAAGATAGGACTCTAGCTAGTCAACATGTTTAAGATAATACTACATACATGTAGAACATTTATAAATCATTATATACAAGAAGCTTCATGTTATATACACGTTTGTCAACAAAGTACTATAAAATACTAAAAGCTTAAGCTTGTAACCGTCATGGTGCTGTGGTACATGTAGTGACATTAGGCAGCATTACCCCCATCTCTCTCTGTCTCTCTCTCTGTCTCTCTCTCTTTCTCTCTCTCTCTCTCTCTCCGGGGTTACATCCATCTTGGGTGAGTATCGAGAGCGATTAATCTAAGTTGTAAGAAATTGATTCGCAGTCGAGAATGAAAAAGGTACAAAAATATTATCATGTTAAATAAATACTTAATGTGATGCTACATAATCACATCTGACCATATGTCCACAATATATTGATAAGTACAACATATTTACGCATATTTAAATCATTTTTCTCATAGTTCTCATCCGTTTTACTAACAGCTAGCTGTATGTAGAATTACAGAAACCAAAGATCATTTAGACCAACAGGTATCAAAATGTTTTAGGAGCTCAACACAAAGATAAATATATTCATTAAGAAAAAACTCACTGATATAAATGTACATTCTTAAACCTTTTCGACAGCAATATCGATCACAGTCGTAATATTTCTATATTCATATTGTACAACTCATATAGATATAATAATCTGACCTACTGAAATCTTGGTAAACACAATTAGCTATGTAAATCGAACGAATGTCAAATATCTGTCACTAGAGTAACTAATACATTATGTAAACGAGTTGCAAAAGTTGCGATTAAAGTTTGAAACTTGCATGCATTACTTTAATGTAGATTGATATACCTAAACATTATATTACCCTTGAAACGACCTAACTTAACTATGTTAACATTGTACAACACAATGATTTGAAAACAAATGTAAGAACTAAGTTATATCGACTTATTTTCATTTTGACAAATAGAAAATAAAATGTACCAATTTATATGGCTGGAATTTCAAATTTCAACTAAAACAATAAAAAAATTTTTGCAACCTCACTATATTCAAGAAGTTGAATTTACATATGTGGATTATTAATTCGGTAATATTCCTTTTTCTAGTAGTTAAAATAGGTGATTAATGTTGATGGTTACTTTGGTCACTTTAAAATTGGGAACACGGGCATTTAAGGTTTACAGTAACAGTTCTTTGTGAAATCATAATATAGGACATACTCTGCAAAACTTAAGGACTACTAAATTACCACCACCTTTCAACGGGAAACATTATCTTCGTTTCGCTATGCATATATATGAATACATAATAAACATGTAGTATGACATGGAGATTTTGATATGTCTTTAATATAAGATATTATATAAAACACAGCATTCTACTTCTCAATGATCTCTATGAACAAATAATTAGTCTACTAATAACTATTTGATAAAATAAAATTTCATAAAACAGATATGCCTTTTTGTTTAAAAATCGGACAAAACATACCATTGAAAACACATCCTTTCAACTGATCAACTTTTACAATTAACATGTTGACCATCTTTATGACAAGCTTAGAAATGAAAAATGGATCTTTAATGCAGCTACAAAAATTACCCTTAACATTAAGATGTTTACGATTACAATTTGTAGATTTTCCGAACGTAATATTATAGTCTCTTAACATACAAAAATAAATTCGGATCATATGATGAAACTAGTATGAAAAGAATCATAAAGCTGTACAGACAATTCTTGGCAATCTGCAATCGTTACTTTCTTATCTTTAAGAGACAGGCCCCGGTTTCTTACAAAAAAAGTCGTTGTACAGCTTACTAAGTTATTTCAAAGTCTAATTGTCACTAAAAACAAAGATCTTTATTGTTATCATTGTTAAAAAATAGCGTATTTGATCATAATAATATGTTGTAAGAAAACAAATGTGTTATATTAAATGCATGTCAGTTATTGCGACAAATTCATAACCCGGAACCGACTGAAGCGAAAAACATCTTAACAAATGTAGTTAAAAGACGCATAAGTACATACGGTCGCTATTGTTTCGCGGCGTAGATGACACGTCAAGCGTTTGAGTTATTGTTTCATAGATTTGTGTTATTTTGCGGCACTTGTGCCGGCATAAATCATGTCCTAAACTTTAGTGATTAACCCAGCCTACACGTTATCGCGGCTTCCGATACTTCTAAAAAATCAACAAGAGAACTCGATCTAAATGGAATTTATGGCCAGTCTACTCACCGCCATTAAACCGAAAACAGATCTCTTTCTTAGTAAATGTAGTTCAAAAAGATGTTAGTATATATGGAGATTCGCTTCGCGCCGGGATAAACCCGCTGTATATTCACATCACAGCAAAGCATACTTGTATGTACGGCATTTTGACGCAATTCATTACATTAAAATGGCAATGCGGGTCATTCAAGGGCTAAATACATATATACACATTCAAATTTACAGCATAAGTAACACGAATCGCATTTTTAAAATCCATATACTCATGAAATGATGGATTTTTAGTGTAGAAAACATTTTTGAAATAAGTCAACAGATGCACTACATAAATGCAATGTACAAAATTAAAGTGACAGACGAAGGGTTATAAAATGTAAAAAACACAGGATGCAATTTATCTTTACGTTAATGTTTTGTTGCTAGGATTTTACAACGACTGACACATAAATCGACTTTATGAGTCTCCTATTAAATGAAACATAGTGCACACTGTATAACATCTCACATCGGCATTGCAAGACTGGTCAACTGTTGTCCCAGAAAAAATCATATCTTTGTCAGAGACAGACTGCCACTTTTTGTTATGTCTTATCATTCATGTGCCATCTAAGACGACGTTTTATATTTTTTACATGAATTATCTTTTCTTTCAATTTTCTATAAATGTTTTTAACTTAATATATTTTTCATGGCACAAGAGGAAAATTCTAAAATACGAATGCATTATATGAGAAATATCAAGACTAAATTATTAGGATGTGCTGTTATAATAACATACTACAATTATTCTCTTTTTGTCATCATAAACATTCAAATATCACTTTTGTCTTCAATTCTTTTCTTATATCCGATAGCAAATTCTTTTATCGTGACTGTCAAGTTCTGTGGCAAATCCAACGTCTTTCATACTTTGTATTTACTTACACATGTTTTACTGTTTTCAGTTGTAGTGAAACAGGTGTAAGGTATGAATTCTGCTTTCGCGATGCTGACAAAGTTAGAGTTGTAGTTATTATATTGTCACGACACAATTATCCGATCAACTTTTGCTCAAAATTTGACCTTACACTTGAGTATGTGAGTCTCAGTTTTTATCGTAGAGCAACTCAAATGACGGTTAAAAATTTGATAAGAAATCGATCGTATACTATGATTTCAAGGAATATAAACGAATCAGATATAAGGAGGTAAATACAAATGTACACAAGCCATTCCATGATAATATTTAGATAATGTATGCATATTTTGCAGTTGTGTCAAAGGATCTACAACAAAGCAAATTGATCATTTGGTTCCTGTATAGATTCTGCGTAAATTTTCTAAGGCCTCCGCTTTTGTGATATCATTCCATGAACTTGGAACATTCGAAACTTTGTACTGGTAATGTTTCGCTAGTTTGGTTTTGTAAGTAGCAACAAACCATAACCAAAACTTTGCACAGTCTTGCATGTTTGAATTTGGTTCTATATCCCATTCTGGGAGATACGTTCTGTAGTCACTATAGCTGTGGTATTTGATTTTACATTGCTTTTTTCTTGTAGGATTGCACAGATAATCAAAAACCGCGCAGTGGTGTATTTGTTCAGACTGAACATCGTAATTGCAAGACGTAATCGACGCTTCTTGTGTACGTTCATTCCTGACACCTACACAGCACGAAAGTCTGTGCTGTAGACTGTAGTGCTTAGCTCCTTCATGATTATTATCTTTGGCACATGGTTCACCACAAAAGGCACATTGTTCTGGACATCCCCACGCCTTTTGAATGAATTCTTCATACGGGTTAATACCACTCCATTTGACAGATGTTCTCGTTTGTTTCTGAAATTCTCTATTTAGGTTTTCTTCTGAAATCTTTATCTGGTCAAGAAGATCCGTTGTAAAATTATTTAGGTCTTCTATTTTTTCTAGCTGTTTATGAATATCAGAAAACAAGGAAGGTTGAAAGTTACATCTAGAAAATTTACTTGTAAAACACTCTAACCATTTTTCTATGGAAACGCCAATTTCAAATTCGAGAGATTGAGCACTCAGTCTGACACTATTTTTCAGGTCTTCGTAAAATTCTGCCACTATCCCAGCTGCTAATTCGGAGTATTTCATAGATTCCGAATCAAAAAGTAATGCTTCAGATTTTCTCGTTATCCATTTTTCCGCAAACAATTTTGGGTGATTTAAATATTCTATGAACGAATCAAAGTCGTCGTTATTCGTCATATCCTCAAGCATTTCGAGCATCAAATGGAATTTCAGATGTGTTAAAGAATTAAGTAATGCTGACTTGACAGTGATAGGTATGCGTTCTTTGATTTTAACTCGCAAGGTATTTTCAATTATAATACATATTTGCTTTGCTGCGGTTTCTTCAGCTTTACGGTCACGAATGAATCCAATGAAATGCTCTTTAACTTGCATTTTGTACGCTTGCAAACGCGCTTCTATTCCATGTGACTTTTGATAATTCATGTTATGCTCATCAAACTTGAATTGCACATAAAAACTCACATGGATGAATAATTTAACAACTGCAGTAGTTTTCAATGTGAAATCAGTATTTCCTTTGCGAATAAAGTCAACTTCTTGTTTCGTCTTCACTAATACATTCTTTACATCAGTTTGTGTTATTTCCATATTACCCTGACAACAACGAGTAATATGCAAATCTAATATTTCAAACAAGTAGTCAACTTTTTCTTCAATAATTACGAGTTTTATGTCTCCAGGGTCCTTGCTGTCTGTAGAAAAGCTGATGTCTTCAACGCCAATTCTGGTTTTTTCAAAAGATCCTTTCAACCGATCAATGTTTGCCAATGGATTATTTCCCATCTCGAAAGTTTCTGTATCGTGTGGAAATATTCCTGTCTTTTCGAGTTCAGTTTTCAGTATCATCTTCTCTGTAGTAAAAATGACATCAAACAGACATTTAGTTATACTTTCTCTCACTGACGTTTGGGTACGACACAATGCACCTACGTTCACGATTTCTCTTAAGACGTTTTTCCAAGTCTCTTCAAATTTATTATCTATTTCTTCGTCATTCAGACATTTCCCCTTCGTCTCTTTAGCTACATGAAGAGATCTCTCATACAATTCCTTCTCGTGCTTTTTGCTGTCTTCAGCAGTCACGATATCAATAGCAGCTCTGTCACGCATTCGCATCGTCTCAAATTTCATGCTGATTTCCAATTCGTTGCAATAAAGTATTATTCTGTTGAACGTAAAGTCTTTCCATTGCAATGTTGTATCGGTATATTCATTGTTGTCAAAATATTCTGCCATGACTTCTTTAACTAATGATTGTTTCTCTGCCAGGACCTTTTGTAGTCTGTTTAAAACTTTGTCAAACGCATTTTGTAACTGGTCTTGCTCCTGACATTTTGAAAATTCCTCTTGCGAAAAATCTATCCGCTTACTGTCAACATCGTTCTCTAACTTAATCAGTTTATCTTTCAACATTTCTTCTAACTGTATGTAAGCTTTGATTTCAAGGCTATTTCGAAAGCAGTATACGAAGTCTTCTGTCAGTACACCTTTCCATAGGTCCTGCATATGCATTGCAACATCATTCACTGTTTGGTATGATTTTTTAGACCTAGATAGCGCTGTAAGGAATAATTCACATTTTTTATCATGCAAGCGATCACTGTACCCAGTATTCACTCTTGCCATTGGTGGATTTCCCTGCCAAAAATTTGGGAGATACCATACGTTTGACACTGTGTCAAATTCTATGATTTGATTAAATGTTGAAATTTCTTTTATGCCTTCTGCCTCTGCAGCTTCGTTTGTGACAGTATCCAATGTTTCTAATAAAACCTGAAGACCTGTCCTCATATTGTCCGCGGCTGAAATATCAAGAACATTTTGATGCAAAAGATAAAAACTTTTGCCGATATCTAAAGCTTTGTTTACTAGTTTAAGGCGAAGGAATGCATGCACTACGACCTGTAGTATATCACGAATTTCGCTAGTATTTTCTCCCATTATGTTCAACAGCGTAATATCTCCTAACCCTGATATAACAGTGGATAACTCGTTATCATGGTTTGCTCTATTAGGACTTATTTCAGGAGCTCTTAGTCCCTCTGTATCAATTACTAGAACAAATTCGAAAGGAAGTTGTGAATGGTCGAATGTTACGATAGGTAAAAGTTGTATATGCATTCCTCTTGTACATCGTCCAGATTTAACAGGAAATTGGGAACCAAACATGGCATTCAGTAGAGTTGATTTTCCTGAGCTCTGAAGTCCGAGGACAGAAAGTACGAGAATTTTTCTTTGGTGCAGTTTATTTGATACTGTTTGTAGAACTGCATTAACCCAACGAGTTGGCATGTAAAAGCTATCACCATCCACCAGTTCAAACGGTTGCCCTTTAACCACAAGTTCAGCAATGGCTTCTATAACGGAATGCTCAGATGGTAAATGCCAGTTTGCTGGAAGGACAGTATTGTGTAAGGCCATTAAAGCTTCATACGTATGGCCTATTTCTCTGAACAAATGTTCTATACCAAGTGAGGCGTCTTCTATCCGCTTCTGGGAGGCCTCTGTTAACTCTACTTGCCTTTTCATTTCTGAATCGGAGCTGTGGGAACTTTGTTTCCGTTTAAGTTCTCCCAGAGATTTCCAGCAAGAAATATTGTCTTCTATTAATTGAGGCAGAATAAATCTCTTCTCCCTCTCAAGTAGATAATTAAGCCATCCAAATATATACTGCAAAAGGCTGTACGAATGTATATTTTCAGTAATAGCAGTTATAAAAAGCTTCATTGGCTCTGTTATATTCTCTGTCTGTTTAATACGTGCGCACTTTATTTCATTTTCAACCTTTCCAGTATCTTCAACAGTCTTTAGTCTGTATAGGCGCTTTATATTTGCTCCAAGATTATGAGAATGAATATGGTTAACAGGGGTTACAAGTTCTTTCCATTTGCTTTTATCGCCGGTGTGCTCCATTGCTTTAAATACACTGCTTGCAATTGTTTTACCTTTAGCACACTCTTCGTCGTTTTCGTCTATTTTTAGGACAGTTTTAATCGTCAGCAAGCGATTATCTAGGGTTGCAATTGTTGTTTCCGGCAAGACCGAAATGATTGCGTCTCTTACATTGGCTACAATTTCTTTTAAGTTCTTTTTCTTTTTGCCTTTATATGACCCTACAAAGGTCAATGGAGTTGGCGAATCTCCCTTATATCGTTTCAGTATTTGTGCGTCTTTAGGGACTAGAGGACCATCAACAATTAAAACTGTTTGGGAAAAGTTGGAAATAATTTTGATCACGGATATTTTGTTGCTTTCGAGAACTCTTATATCTATCACAAGAACAAGTATGTCAGAAAGTTTAGAAATAAGTGTTAACACATCATCATTGAAGTAGGTTTCTATTTCACCTCTCATATTGAAAAATGATATCGCTTCTTGAAATGTATCATTCTTGTCCCCAAGTGCCGGTAAGCAGAAAAACTCTATGATGCCTTTACTAAAAACCCTACGTACTGACCCAGATGGACTGTCCTCATGGAAAAATATGTCATTTATCTGCTCAGAAATCAAATCATTCATAAGTTTGGACTTTGATAAATGAGTCCTACCGAAACGAGCAAATGAGATAGTATGAAGCGGAAGTTCGAGAATTTCAAATTCATTACTTTTGGGTTCCGTTTCACACGGTGGTTTGTTGAATACGACCAAAGAACGTAACGGCCATACAGATATTTTACTCTGAAGTGACAATCTGTCTATGTAGACAAAGGGCACTGCGATTTTACAAAGGTATAATTTTTTAAACAGCAGTTGTTTTAGAATTTTATCACAGCATTCTAATGTTAACATTAAATACATCTAAAGGACTTAGCTCATTGCTTGCTGTTGTTTCTTCAAGAAAGTAAAACATATCTTGATCTATTTCAACGGTTTCATCTTTTGTCTCTGTTTCTATAGCTCTTGTCGAAGCATCCCTTGCTTGTGTCTGTATACCTATTATCTGTCGTAACAATATCCATGGAACTTCAGACGCCTCCTTGCTTTTCTGTAAGTTGGTTTTCCAGGAGATTGATGTAACATCTTCTATTCTTATCTTTTCAGGATACTTGTCCTCAAGTCCAAGTTTATGTAGCATGTGATGAATTGAAATATCATCCTCACCTACAAAGTCAAACATTAAGGATTAAATAAAACGTTTAATAATATTGGCAAATGCCTATCCTGCACGGTCCTAACATGAGCGCATGAATAAATTGACCCTGTCATAATTAAATCATACTTTCAACGATTTTCGTATGACATGTGACATAGGTAAATTGTTAAGGCGAAAACAGAACGTTCTTTCTGGCATTACAGATTTAATCAATTTAGTATCACTCAGAATAAAGTCAATCCACTGAATAGTTATGGAGTTATTTCTAGGACAATAATAGTTTCTTATCATTTCTTCTGACATTTTACAGCATTTAAAACGGTTATCTTTTTTTGAAACCATGGTCAAATTCAATTTCTTAAATACATGTCAGAGATCCAAAAGAACATGTCTAAAACTGGCAGGTTTTCACGCTTTCTAAACAATATAAACGATATCGAACGTTTAGAGATTTCTGTGTATAAGAATTAAACGAACATGTGACATAGGTAAATTGTTAAGGAGAAAACAGAACGTTCTTTCTGGCATTAAATATTTAATCAATTTAGTATTACTCAAAATAAAGTCAATCCACTGAATAGTTATGGAGTTATTTCTAGGACAATAATAGTTTCTTATCATTTCTTCTGACATTTTACAGCATTTAAAACGGTTATCTTTTTTAAAACCATGGCCAAATTCAATTTCTTAAATACATGTAAGAGATCCAAAAGAACATGTATAAAACTGGCAGGTTTTCACGCTTTCTAAACAATATAAACGATACCGAACGTTTAGAGATTTCTGTGTATAAGAATTAAACGAGCGGTGAAAACTACACTGCCTTAATTTACAAAAATA
>JAFMSR010000013.1:28754172-28762563 GCA_022818135.1 Saxidomus purpurata
CATTACTTTGACAAAATGCAGTCGAGAGTTTTGGAACGTGCCCCTCCTGTTGCTACTATAATGTAAGACAACTATATGAAGTTTCAAAGCTCTACCTTGAATGGTTACTGAGAAGAAGTGGACTTTAACAAAAAACTTATCCGAAATTCTCAGTTAAAAAGGGGCATAACTTTGACAATATGCAGTCAAGAGTTATAGAACTGGCCCTTCTGGTTGTTACTATGATGTGAGACAACTATATGAAGTTTCAAAGCTCTACCTTGCACCGTTACTGAGAAAAACTGGACTTGACCAAAAAACTTAACCAGATATTTAACGACGACGACGACGACGACGAGGAAGCTTTGACATTATGAACAGACGAGCTTAAAATGTATAAAGCTCTAAAAAATGTATGAAGCTGCTCTTTAATTTTAACAATATCGAAAACACATAAGCAGGTGCTGTTTAAGAATATACAAAGGTACAAACTCTTTATTTTATTGAGAACAACTTAATTACAAGACATCTACAAGAGTAAGACCGCTGTTGACCCTTTGTTTTCTCAGTATGATTGATTATTATAAATAAATATGATTTAGGACAACAAGTTGTAAATACCTGTTATTTCCTTGGGTGATTTCACCGTTGTTTCACATTCGGGCTGCTCCCTAGATGAATCCACTATCATACTGTTGTACAAAGAAACTGTCAATGGCTGTTTTTTCAGAGCGTGGTCTTCTTTTTCCGCGACTCTTGTTGCCACTGAAATCAAAATTACAGCTAAATGATCACAATTATTTATTGAATGTCTATAAAAGCACAGCAGAAAATTGTCTTGAATTAAAATATTAAACTACGTGAAAAATGTAATAATTTGGAACTAATTGTACTTAGAATTTTGGGTTATGCTATACAATTAGATGCTGTGATTAATATTCAATATACATGCATCTTCTAATTATTAGTATACGCCTTATTTTCACCTTCTCTAGATTCAAACGTAACAAGCGCTCTTTCATCATCTAATATTTTGATGTCAACAACTGTATTGCCTCCAGATGACGCTTCGTCTTCGAAATATAGCTTCAATAATTCTTCTACCTTAACCGTAAATCCTTCAACTTCAATGGTACATGATTGAGCTTCTGTTACAGCTTTAACGTCAACTTCGCTGCCTAAGATTTTTATTGGTCTTTTCTGTAGAACAATCGTCACAGCTATGATAGGAAATATAGATTTTGTTGTAAAACTCGAACATGTTTTCAGCATTAACATATAACGAACTATGCAACTATGTCTTTACCAAGATTAAAATCTTTATGCCAAAGTGTTCTCAAGTTGTTGAGCGGAAACATCTTTTCAATGTGAGGTCACTGTGATCTTGACCGTTGAATCAGTGACTACAAAATGAGTAGGTTCATCTGCTGTCCATGTCCAATGTTCCTACCAAGTTTCAGACCTTTATGTTAAAGTCTTTTAAAGTAAATGAGTGGACACCGTTAAACAATGGGAGTCACTGTGACAATAACCTTTGACCCAGCGTCCTAAAATGTATATAATTTATCTACTATCTATATAGTTCAATATCCCAACCAAGGTTGGTAACTGTAGGTCAAAGCCTTCCCAAATTCTTTTTCAATGCGAGGTCACTCTGACCTTGACCTTTGTACAAGTGACTTCAAAATGAATAAGTTCATCTACTGTCCATTTCAAATGTCCCTACATGTATCAAGCCTTTTGAAGTTATTGAGCGGAAACCAGTCAGTGTGTCGACCGGCCAACCTACCGACCGACCGACAAATGCAAAGGGGAAAAATACTACTTATTTAAAGTTGAATTTATACACTTATATTTTCTCTCTGAAATGCGGAAAAACAAAAAGATATATATACACTGTATGTAAAGTTTCTTGTTGTTCTTTGTAATTTGTTAAACATCTTACACATGTTTAATATCTCTATTACGATTCAACCAATTACTTTTGTAATCCTTCAATGTTTTAACAAACTACAACATGTAAATGAAACATTAACGTAAATGTAAATCACTTAGAAGAAACATTTAAAAAACTGTAAATCACTTAAAAGATATAAATTCCTATTCATACCATCGGGATCTTCAAATTCAATTAAGGCGGTATGCTTCATTTCATCAAGCTGCACTTTCTTTACTTTCCCCCCTCCTTGCTTTTTAGGGTTCTTGAACACTATAGTGAGATATTCTTCATCGACATCTTGTGGTATACCAGAGACCTCAATGGTCGTTGCTACACCCTGGTTGTCATCTTTAAAGAACAAGAGGGTAACATTTCTCTTCCTGACAAGGTCAAGGTCACAGTAAGTTTTGTTCCATGATATATTTCAACTTCTGAAGCTCCAAAAGGGTAATCTCGTTTACTATGTATGCGTATAGTTATAATTGTGTCAAGGAAGAGGTGTAAAAGTTAATAAATACCTGGCCTTACAGATACATGAATAAATAGAAACAATACTAAAGCATTGAAAATCTGAATTGTTTTCCATTAAAGGAAAATAAAATAAACACAGTCGCTGTTTTGTATATAGTTGTTTCATTTAGATATTACGTATTTCCTATTTCCTACTACTAACTTTAATTGAGTTTGAGTCCTAAATCCGTGCCGGTGGAAAAAACACATTACCAAGCAAATATTTCGAGATTAATAAATGTCTTTTAAGTTAAAAAAATATTACCCTAAAATTGTAGCAGATGTAAAATTCACTTAAGTTTTCTGGATAGCTTGATTAAGTTTTTTTTAAGAAACAATGAAGAGGGTTAGGTTAAATACAAGAAATATTTCACATTACTGTTTTGTACTATACCAATACATTTGAAAGAGGAACAACTCTGTAAGGTGTGTGTGCTATATTATTTAAGTTGAGTATACCTTTATGATATGCCTCATTCATATAATTCACAGATCAGTTTTCAATGTTGAGAAAATCGTAGACGATAAAAAGATAAAATAGAAGAGATAGCAGTTACGCAGGCAAACCACGCCGTAAAAAGATAAAATGCAAGAGATAGCAATAATTAGGCAAACAAAACAAGCTGATAAAGTTTATTTTGTTTTTTCAATTTAAGAGATATGCAGAAAGAGATATATATGACAGCCACTTGGAACCTATCATTTGCTGACAAAAAAGTGCCGTGCAATAATCCCCTTAAAAAGTACATTATACTGTTCTGATAAGAAACGGGATAGAGTTGATAAAGAACGAAATTTTTGTCGATTCGTATTGTAAATATCGACCAAAATTACATTCATTTTGCCGGTATTAAAGTTTTTATTACCTATTAAAATAATGTTCATTAACTAGCTGGGGTCATCATTTGGACATTTTGCATCTAGATTCTATGTATCTTTAACGTCCTCTAAAAAGGACTTCACTATTTCAAAAATGTTAATTATTTACTTTTTTACTTTTACAAATTATCATATTTAAATATAATGAAATACATTTGAGAGCCTGTTAATAAAATCTAAAAACATTCAATCAGCAACAATTGTTACATTCGGTTCTAATCTAGTTTTTAAATGCTTAAAAGAAAGAGCCAAAACTGAATGTCATTCGGAATTTTCAAATAGTTTTGTTTTTGTAGTAATAATCAACCTATCCCTCTGAATACACATAAACTGATAACATAATATATGTTGATTTGCGTAGGCTATAAGTTCTGAAATGTCTAGTCTTAATATCGAGTATGGTCTTAATATCGGGAGGTTATTATAGCGGAACTTAAATGTTTATATAAAAGAACTACAATGTAATATAAAAGGTGACGTGGATTTGCTTCGTCAGGCAATGCTACATACTATGTATCTACGTTTCTGACCTTTAATTCTTAATAAGATTTCGTTATTTTTGCATTGTATGGGTCATCAAAGGAGAATCCAAATCAAGTTTCATCAACCTCATCAACTGGTTTGGTCGATTATTCAATTTAAAAGTATGTTGATGCATGGCGGACAGGGAGTGGTCATACTACTCAAGAACAATAGAATTGCTCACATTTCATAACAATAACAGGACCGTTGATGCACTTGATTAACATAAGATGTGCTGGGCATCAAATAGAAACATCTAAAACCAAGTTATGTCCTTAATTCTAAATAGTGTAAGTCTACACAGTAAATAATATATAGAAATCAGACATATGATTTTGTAGTTATAATGTACATGTTTCATTATCTTAACGGTCGTACAAAATAACGGTTTGCACCTTAGTCACACAAAGAATATGTTAAAACCAACCAGATATTTTAGGTCCTGGGTTTGGTTCTATGCCGGCCATAAGCAACAGTAGTCCGATAAACACAACAGCACAGACAGACTTGATGCCTTGGGTAAAGTTTATGATACACTCAACTGTGACGACATCTGTTCCAACGACAAATTTAAACGTGCCGATTCGGCCTCGGTAAGTCTCTATGTCAACCCCCATTGTTCTGAAAAGAGAGACATTATGTACTACTAAACACTCAGCAGGTAGTGCCATTACACTTGCCAGTTCAAGTTGATAACTATACAACGCATGCTATTTGGTATGTTTATAGAACGACTTTCTTTACCCAAGATAAGAACTTGATTTTCCATTATATTGTAATAATTTGACATTACGTGTAGAACAAAACTGAAATGTTGGCTTTCATAGAGACTCATAATTCATAAAAGTTAAAAACATGTATCTTGTATGCTCCATATTTTTAGTGCCTCATCACAAACACGACACTCAAAATACATAAAAACAATCATTTTGAATATCTTATGTCGAGCCAGCAGAATATTCAATCTTTTCTGAATGTCAAATGTTGCATGATCATGACATTGAACTGATTTTAAATGTCGAATATCAAATGACATTTGCCAGCTAATTTCACGAATGCACGAACATCAGTAAATGTGTCAAATAAACAAAAGTAGAGAACAAACAAATCCCTTTAAATCCTAACGCCAAAATATGAAAATAAGACACTTATTAACTAATCCATTTACAAAACAATAACAACTAATAAAATCCAAACTGTTTACGTAAGACGCGGCAAAACGAATGAAGGTGACCTTGAGTAATTCGTTTCAAATTCCGACTAGCTTTCCCATAAACAATTCCTAGAACGGTACTTGCATTTTCTCAAAAAGAGGCCAAATGAAAGAAGTAACAGAGACCTTGAAAAATTGACAAGATCTCAGTTATTTGGAATCGGTCCATGGCCTATATTATGCAAAATTAGATTTAACGTTTGCAAAATTATCAGTTTTTGCAACTTTCGCAGATAACACACCCGAATGCACAAACTGATCTTGAAATAGTTATGTCAGTTGTAATATACTACCGTGGTAAAAGTTTAGCTTATTTTTCTTACATTTACGATGTAAACTAAAGTTATTGCTACTTAATATCAACTACTTTCGAGATGAGTATGGCCTGGGCCTCTGTGGATGCCAAGTGACGAGTTTGAAGTAGCCCCCTCAGGGTTATGGTTTCGATGTTTTACCCATATGCAATGGCGCAGCCTACACTGGGTAATATTTTCATGAATTTTTAATCCTAACGCAATGCAAGATATCGTGTCATTCTTCCACACCAATTTACTCGTTCGTCTCCATTACGTTAATCATCCGTAGAGACCCGCATTCTGTATTAAATCTCGGATGGTATTGCTGATGGTGATGCTTTGGTCATTCGCGAACAATGAAGTTGTTACAAAAACAACTGAGATTATTTGATGTCTGACATGCATGCTTTATCAAGTAATGTAAATAGTACACCTAAGATAAACAGACTACTTCAAACGGTAGGTCTAAATGATAAATGTATGACATGTAAACAAACATGACTGTATAACGATATAGTATGGACTATAATGTAATGCACATGGACTTTTAGAATTGTAACTGCCAAAGTCATGGTCTGCAAAACTTACATCAATTATATATTTCACAGTTTGCTGGTAATATTTGAGAAGTCGAAACAAATTAAGCAATAAATTAAATTACCTTTGACAATGCCCATTTTTAATTTTGGTCAATAATGCAGCCAAAACACAGTCGTTACTTTACAACCACGTAAGAAATGAGAAGTACTGAGCGATTTCTCTTATTGTCAGAAACAAATGAAAATAAACGTAACATGACATAACTAAAATGAAGATTTACATTGATAAATTGGTGTAGTCATCTGTAAAACAACCGAAGGCTCGTTCATAAAAAAAAGTGCTTTACGTGGAAATAAAAACATAAACCGAAAATACAACGCTATATCAGTCAATTTCTGAAAATGAGATAAAAATAGAAGCATGTTAAATTTGTTATCAAGTTTCTGTAGACTTGAATACATTAAGTGGATACTTCAAACTATTTAGGCCGACCTCACTGCATAACAACATAGGTGTCTGATTTTAAATACTACCTAACTATCCCTTTATGAATCTTTATCCATTAAACCAACAGAGCAATTTCCTCAAAAAACGACCTCACATACCTATACCACAAAGTCACATGAATATTAACGTTCTGTTACGTTAGAGAAGCTCGGACTTTAAACCTCAATTAATATCGTGTTTTAGTGATTTACGGACCTTTTGTTATATCAGTCAGTTAATGCAAATACTGATGATGGATGAAACCGATTTTAATCTTGATATTAAAAACAAAATTTATTACAAACATCACGTGAACAATTGAGAATCCGCACCATTGTCCGTTTGTATTGCATTCAAACCTTTACTTCATTTTGTATTTTGCAAGAATTCATCAACCAAATGAATATAGGATTACAGGAGATTAATACTGAAATGGATTGCAAAAAAGGTTTGCATTGAAAAACACACGAGCAAAGAACATGTATTGTAAGAAAGTGTGATATATCATTACTCGATAGTTCTTACATTTATCATATATTAGAAGTCTAACAAAATATAATACGGATTAATAAATGACAAATATAAAACAGTTTTAAAACGAAAATAGAAATATGAGGCATTGAAAAAAATGAATTGTAAATGACATCTGCTAAAAAATAGATTTGTATAGACTGACTGAGAAAATGATAAATGGTACAAGTTAATTCTGTTGAATGTTCCCATGCAGTCAAACTTGCAATAACTTCATGGTATGATAGATCTATCTGAATGTCTGTCAGCTTTATAAAGTACTGAACAGCTTTATCATGTTCCGTTGAATCACCTACATTTAACACAGAAAAAAATTCAAATCTTAAGTAAGCTTATTTGAATTTAACCGAGTGGCCTGGTCACAGAAAGCAAAACATATATAATTACGTAAACCCTGAATTAAAATAATCATCCTTTACTCTTAAACAAGGGGTTATAACTTGTATACCGAAATGAGACAAAGACAAACTTGGCGACCAAAATCTATACAAAATATCTCATATAAAATTGCTTCTGTACGTATTGCACAACGTTTAAAAAAGTTCTACCCAAACTACTTAGTGAAGATTCCAAACAGATACACAGGAGACAATATTACGTTGATTTATGATATTCTGCATTATACAGAAGAAAAGAATATACCAGGAATGTTATTATTAAATGATTTCGCTGCAGCCTTTGACCCTTTGTCCTGGTCATTTATGTGTAAAGTTCTAACTTCAGTTCTTCAGTTCTAATTCAGTTGAAAATTTCATAAACTGGATCAAATTGTTTGACAATGACATACAGTCCGTCCTGTATAGCTATTAATGGCCACCCTTCTGACTGCTTTACTATACATCGCGGTTGCCGACTAGGTGATCCCCGTATATGTTTATACTGTGTGCAGAAATTCTGTCCATTTTGATAAAGCAGAACTATCGAATTGAAAAATATAGAGTTTCTACATTCACAATATGAGATGATGCGACAATGTTTTTAAATGGATCTGAAAGACAACTGAGAAATGCAATGTTAACATAACAAAATCTCAGGATTAAACATAAATGTAGACATAACAAAAGCAATCAGGATCGGATCTTTTAAAAGCAGTAATTTAAAGATAATTATGTCCAGATATGTGCCTTTTCTAGGAACAAAGGAATTTCAAATTATTAGGTGTAAACTTCACCATTAATCTTAATGAAATTGTTATGACCAATTACAACCCCTAGTGGTAGGGACATTAATATTAAGACACGCTCATTATCAAAGATCACTTATCAACGATAAACCATCTTATTATGAGCTTACCAAAACCCAACACAGACACTATTAAATGCATACACTCCGAACCTTTTAAAAACATATTTTAAACTCTTTCAGTTCAAAATAAACAACAGAATCATAAGCACAAACTATTTCTTGCAAAAGATTGGGATGAGGGATGATAGTAGATGTACATTTCGTCATACACAAACAAAAACAATTTAGCATTCATTTGTGGACTTTCAAAT